>CM045073.1:26080011-26331793 GCA_024542945.1 allo-octoploid hybrid of Carassius auratus x Cyprinus carpio | reverse complement strand
CAGGCCGGCGGTTTTCACCTTTGTCTTACCAATAAGCCGTCTTTCTGAAGGAGGGCTTTTCACCGTCTGGAACCATCCCAACATCTGATCTGCACGCGTCGCCTCATCCACTCAGCAATTGCCTCGTCGTGGGCTTAGGAGGCTCATGTTGTCTCCCGCAGGAATGACGAACCTCGCTCCACACTGGTCGAAGACGCGCGGAAAGGGAGACTGAAAATATTCATTTGTGGAAATAAAGTGTTCGATCAATCAATTCCGAAAAAACCGAGAACGTCGCCAAACTGGACATTTGGGACAAAGAGATTTTTAAAGGACCTCCTCCAAAACTGACGTCTCCTGTATAAGATTGCTTCATATCCAGTGGCAAAGCATTTTCTATATGTGATGTCTGTCTGTTTGTCAACAAACTGCGTTTGATAATGGGCATTTGGATATCTTTGAAGAAACGACTGATGTTACATCGAAAAACCTTAAAATTGGACCGTTCAGTGAAGCACGCCTCCACTTTGTCAGATTTGAGGGGCTCTACTGGGAATAAGGGGATGCATGTGTCTCGTTTTGGAGAGGAGGGAGCTGTCCTTTCAGAACCACACACATCTGCCACAGTGCACCACAACCATCAGCCTGCACCTTCTCTGGACCTCCATGGTGCGGAGCGTAAATTTATGACAACCTTGATTCATTTAACGTCTGACTTTCTAATTTTCTCCCTTGGCATCTGGGCAATCCCATATTCACCTGACAAGCATCAAACGCTCATGCGGGTTTCGCAGTTGAGCTGCATTTGCCGCACCTGTTTTTCTGGTTTATACGTTAACTCTCTTTTTCCGTTGCTAACAATTGCCACATGTATCCTCCGGGTCTTTCAGCGTTGTAATGCCGGCCCGGCCTTGAGACATGCCTAAGCGACAGATGGGCCAGGGCGACGAAAACCGTGTTGGATTAACGTGGGAGGATTCGACCACAGACCACCGCAGCACCCTGCGCACTCTCCGCACTCGTTAGCCTGGCTCGCCAGCGAGCCCACGCGCCTTTGACTATGACGCCCAGATCGACGAGTTTTTCTTTGATCGCCACCCCGGAGTTTTGCCACATTCTCAATTAATTAGGACTGGCAGTTGCATTTGCCCGCTGAGTTTGTGGCCCTCTTTATGAGGAAGAGCTGGCCTTCTGGGGCATCGACAGGACAGATGTGGAGCCTACTGCTGGATGACGTACCGGCAGCACCGGGAGCTGAAGAGGCACTGGACAGTTTGGGGAGGGCCAGCTGAAATGGGCAACGATGATATGGACACAGAAGTTTTGGGTGATCAGGGATGGAGACGAGGACTGAGATGACTAAACGCCTGGCCCTCGGCGACTCACCTGACGCAAAAGGTGCAGGGTTGTGGCAACGTTGGCAGCGTCGTGGTTTGGGCGCTCTTTGAAGATCCATATTCCTCTAAATATGCAAGGGTGAGTGATGAACAAGTTTAAAGTGGCACCCTGTTCCTCTTGTAATATATCCAAACACGTGTTGATTGAATTTGAATAGCCTGCCAATATTAAAGTCAATTGAGAACCCAAAACGATATAAAATACAAATTTAATACAAAAAATATAAATAAAATGTTTTTATTAATTAAAATTCTTCTAATATTTTTATAATGAACAACCGTCAAGACAAAAGAAAATGCAGTATTATGAATTTTTTCACCCCGGTCAATCACCTTAACCCTGAAAAATCTATTCTATGACTCAAAATTATTATATATATATATATATATATATTATATATATATATATAATGATAAGTTGTATACTTATGTATTAAAATGCGCAAAGTGTTATTGATGTTTAAACCACTTGGCATTCATTCAAAACATTTATCGAAATTATAAACCACATTTTAAGCAATTTTTCAAATGATGAAACTTGGTGGTTTTATATCGTTTTTGGGATCTCCTTTCTTATAATTTTAACATCCTTATTTACCCATGAAATATTTTTGAAAGCTGATCCAATACAGTTTCTATTGGCAACAAGAAGAAACTTTGTATTTGACCCTAAATCTTGCATTTCCTGTGGAATTAGGATATATCAAACTAACAATAAATTGGGTACCCTGGGGAAAACATGTGCAGTCATTCAGGCGTTTGAGTAGTTGATCGAATTCTGACTGAATACTGCGTGCCGCCGGTGTGCTCCCTTCCCTCCCACTCCGTCCAAATTAATCACCGGAGAACAAAAGAAATCACGAGGCAAGGCTTTTTTTTATTTTTTCCCAGCTGCGAGATAAGACACACAAGGAGATAAAATATTTTTTTGGAGGTATGGGACAGCCAGGATGCTAGATGTTGAGGCCTGACAGACTTTTCAGTGGGTTAGCTGTTTTGTGTCAGTAATTGCAATTCTGTATAGATCAAACAATAAAAGCGGGGCTCTGTAAAGGTCGTGGTTTTCAATTCGGAAAGAACGATAAAATGTTTTCTACCAAACAATGAGTTGCTTTAGATTCAAAAAAAAAAAAACAGAGCCAAATGGGTCAAGGATTTTCTGCACTATCTTTCAATTACAAGGCCAGTCTGGTTTGGACAATTGTGAATTGCCTGTTTTTTTAATGCCTGTTTATGAGAGTAAAATGGACCAGGACCACTGCCAGAGGATATTGCACCCTGGTCTGGCTACGAACGCTGATAACCGAGTCAAGGCATGTCGATGACAGTTAGAAGTAGAGTGGATTATATCAGGAATCAATGAATCAAATGAACTTTTTTTCAGTGATAGCAACATTGAACTTTAAAAGCAGAGGCAAGTGTTCAAGTGTGCATATGGAAGTACTGACATCTTTTACTTACAAGAAACAAACATGACCTTACAAGTACACTTGTTTGTAGATTATTTGTATTATAAATGTACAAAATATTCAAATATATTAATTTATTCTTATTTAAAGATGACACGCTTTGCGTTTTATTACAACAAATGCATTTCATTTGGATGATGAAAAACCACAAAATATTTTTAATAATGTAGCAATAATATTTAATTTGATATTAATGCTTTGCTTTTTTATTAATGTAATTTCCTGACATGACTTGTATATTGATTAATAATGTGGGGAAGTGTTTTTGAAAGAGCTCTGAATCAGATCGTGCAAGTCACCTTATCGCAGTCATAATCATCAGTGATAATTGAATCAGCTATTCAGTGCATCTGAATTAATAAAAAAAATAAAAGGTCATACATCTGAATGAACTGTGGCTTTATCCAAAACAGAATGGACATGTCTCAGACAACTTTATGTTATTGTTCCTGCATGTGTTGGGAGCATGAGATTGAGGAGACAAAGACAGAGCAAAGAGTGAAAGAGAGACAGAGTTGTTATCCTGTTGTCATCGGCAGATGTTTTGTGCTGGTTCCAAGCACCTGATATTTTCAGTCCTTGGCAGGCAGATGCTCTTTTAAGGTGTATGTCTTGGGAATAAGTTGTCATGGAACGGCTTCGGACTCTGATGAAACAGATGAAAGCTGGTCTTCCTCATAGATGTCAGGCGCAAACTCTCTGGAGGCTTTTGGATGATGATTTGTCTGTGTACATGTTTGCCCTGTGTCAGTTAGTTTATTTTGTAAATCCATCATTTAGTATGAAGTTTGTTTACGAGGAAAATATAATAAAAATGAATAAAACACTGGTTAAATAAAAACCGCATATGAGAGAGAGTGAAAGAAAATGTTAGATTTATCTACAGTGTAGTTTGGAGGCTAAAATGTTATTCAAAAGGGTGACCAGGCTGATTGGATACACACAAAACTACCACATATTAACATGATAATGGATAAATATAGCAATAAAGGCAATTTGCTTAAAATATGGCCAATACTCATGTGTTTAGTTGTGCTATACAATATTCCTATAATGTCCTTTCTCCCAGGAGGCCTCTTACATGCTCAGTGGCTTCCTGTACAACAACAGGAAAAGTGTTGGTAATTAATGCACTGGTTGATATGTGTGCTGGATGAGGGAATTGCATGTCTCCCAGACTTCTTCTTCCTCCCAGGCTCCAATGGAAGCCCACCAATGTGGGACAGAGAATGGTGCACTAGGGATCTTGTCCACTTCTCTTGTGAGAACAAATCATCCTCACTTTTCCCCTTATATATCCCTGGTTAACAACAACTTTTTAAACAAAGAAATAAAAAAGAAAATAAGTGGCGAGCTTTTTGTTCGGGTTTTGTGGACTTGGATTGAGAGTATAATATAAGAACAATGAATATAAATGGAACAATGTATTCATTTAAGATAATTTTTTCAAAAGTAACTTTCAGTAAAGGTAAAATACAAAACAAGTGGTTAATTATCAACAATGCTACATCCAAATTTTTGAAATGATTAGGTGAAAAAAAAGCTATTTCAGTGATTTGTTTGTCTTTAAGTATGTAACATTTGTTTAGTAAAGATGAATTAATTCAGGGGTTTTTAAAATAAGATCCAGCTAAAAAGCTTATAGGGGGATGTGAAAGTATCAATAACCCAAGCGTTTTACAATAAACACAGGTTTGATTTCAGATTGCGAATGAAAAAATACATGGAAAAAAGGGTTCTTCTATGGGGGATTAAACAAATAAATAAAATAGAAGTAGAAAATATATTTTCTTCCACAAACATCCAAGTATTGGATTTCGAATAAGAAAAAAAAAATGTAGGGTGGTACTTGGTTCTATGCATGGGTTGTTGATTGTTCAAGATGTTGGTATTGTCTAAAAAAAATAAATGGGGTTTTGGGGAAAGGTGGATTAAATGATTGGGAGAAATCCACCATACGTGGGGTATTTAAAGGATCACCCTTTAAAATAATACATTTTGTTGCTTGAAAGAAATGAAGATAACTTTTGTTTTGTCCAGCTTTTTATATAACAAACATGCAGAAAAAAAAAAAAACTAATCGGGTGTAGTAATCAACTTTCAATGGCCACAAAGCCATTTGATTTTCAACGGATCAGGTTGGTCATTTGTTATCAGCTAAAAGAGTTTCTGATCATTTACCTTAGACAACTAGCAACGACCAATTATGGGTGGGCCACCCGGGATAAAGTTGTAGACAGGCACAAGTCGGAGATGTGAAAACTTTCAAGGCTTTATCAATGCCTAGAAGCACAGTGAAGTCTATCATCAGGAATTAAGGGTATTTGAAACAACAAGGGGAGAAAAAGGAATTCCTTGATGGCAGATATCCTAGACCAAAATGTAGTTCAACAAACACTGACACAAGGGGTGATCTTTTTAACCTGATATTGTTTTTTTTTTTTTTTTTTGTCTTTAATGTTGGTTTATATCTTTCCGGATGTTCTACAGTAAGTTGACTGAGTAAATAGGCTAAAAACAAAACGGTCCGCTGGGGTGATTTTTCAATACCCACTGTATGTCCCGAAGAAGTCTTTGAACATTCTTGAGATTGTAGTAGGGAACTGAGCAAAACAAGGATTCCCAGTGTCTTTTTAGTCTTCGCTTGGCCTGGCTGTGATGAGTTTGGTCACAGCATGATCTCCCACCTCAACTCTTGTTTCTGCCTGCGGGGGAGGATTCACAATTATCACCTTCACCCCACAGACTCCCCTTCAGCCTAACCCGCTCCCCATTGTTTTTGAAACTCCCCACAAACCGAGCAGGCGAACCCTTCCTGCCTCCACACTAAATCATTCACTTTTACAACATTGTTTACGCCCCTTAGCGATCTGAAACAGCCAAAGGAACAAAAAGATGGCTTGTTTTGCTACATATCTTAAAATGGATTGTTGATTGCTTTATGGTATGATTACTTGAGGAAATTTTAAATAAACGGGGTGAATTATAGGTATTAAAATAGTATTAAGGGGTGATGGGTTTTGGAGTTGGTGAGGGGCAGAGGAGGGGTTTGGGCAGACATACATTTTAAACTTGGTAGCATGAACAAAGAAATCTGAAAGATGCTCACAATTTTTTTTATTTTTTTTTGAAGGGGGGGGTTTAGGAATCATTTAGGAAAGAAAACCCACCACTGCAAAAAAAGAACTGGGAGATAAAATATGTTATCAGACTTCTGATAATTATAATTTTAGACATGGTTTCAATTTTGATGCATGGCAACAGATAAACTTAATAAACATTTTAAAATTCCTTTCTTTACAAAAGTATTAAAAAACTTAGGAAATTATTTAAAAAAAATCTGTCCATATTTTTTGAGAATATTAATTCCCTTAAGGAAAAATGGTAATCTTTCACTCTAGTTACTGTCTTGGAAAAATCAAATCAGAAAATAAAAAAAAAAAAAATAAAATGTATGTTCTTCCTTTTTGTTCTGTTCCCATTCAGTGAGGAAAAATGATTGCATCTTTGTCCACAAATATTGTGCATTTGGATAAACCAAAAAATAATTCCTTAACTTGGTAGATCTTGGGAAACTAGTGTTGCTGAACTCTTTCCAGGTCTTAAACATGCCCAACCAGGCCGGGATCTGGACAAAGGACCATTCATTGATAAAACTGCACAGTATGAACTCACTTCTGACTTCTCATGTAAGGCGTGAAATGACTTCATAAAAAATCAATAAAAGGGCGTTTAAAAATGATTAACAGGCCTGATTTGTCTCGGGTCACAATTTGAGAATCCCCTGTTGGTTATAAGAAAAAATTTTCTTAGTTTTTTTAAAGGGGTGGTTAATTCGATTTTCCTTTTAACGTTTGGGTTTGGTTTGTAAAAATAAAATTTGGGGTTTTGGGCCTGGTTGAACCAATAAAAAACCCAAATACGGGAAATGCACAAAAGGCGGGCTTTAAAGAGAAAGAAAAAAACTAAACAAACCCCCAAAGAAATTGTTCAAACAAAGCACATTTTTATGTTTAAAGGGAAAGAGAAAAACTTGTCACATTATCTTTCCCCATTAATTAATTCAAAATCTTTCTTTAACCTTATTTTAATTCACAAGTAACATGGCCGCAAGGGGTTTTAATACTGTTTCTTTAATCGAATTCTTTTATTAAAAGAAAATACTTTTTAAAATACCTTATTAAAAGAGAGGAACAACAAACAAAAACACCTTAAACTGTGCTTTACAGGGCCCTGTTATTCACAAAATTTTCTGGCCTCAATCAAAACAAAAGCAAAAAACAATGCCATTTTTCAATCCTCAACAATCTCTGGGCCCAATGATTAGGGGAAACATTTAAACAAACCATGGACTGCTAACAATCACAGCCCAGGGATTTCTGAGGGAAGGGGCCTAAAAAGCAGGACATAATCAGCATTTTGTAGGGGGGACAGAGTGGGGGTGTAAAGGGAAAATTATGTGAAAAAATAATTTGTTTTGTTTTTTTTAAAAACGGGCATTAACACATGTTAGACTGAACCTCATAAACCAACAAGCCGAAAAAAAATCCAGTGAACCACCCCTTTAAGAAAAATAATTTTAGGCACATAAGGTATAATAGCACAAAAAGCTCAAATGTACATACTGTTGAAAAGTTGGGGTCAATAAAGAAATTAAGCATAAGATTTAAATTGATCAAAAGTGAAGGTTAAGACATTTATAATTTTACAAAAGATTTCTATTTCTTTTTTAAATTGTTTTTTACAAAAAATTAAGAAAAAAAATCCCAAAAAATTTAAATAGCATTAATTAACAACATTAATTTTAAGTTTTAATTATTTTATTTGAATGATTTCTGAAGGATCGTGGCACTGAAAAAAAATCAGCATTGCCATTTTGCCCATTTTACTGCGTTTTTTAAGCATAAGAGTATTTAGTCTTAAACCCCCGAATGTTTGATCGTAGGTGTAAAAGGAAATGGATATACTCTTTTATCAGATCTCGATACTCAAACCATGGACAGAAAAAACATACACTCTACAAAAGGTTTGAATCAATTCTAGTTTCTGTACCTCTTGTATAATCATCATAATGTCACAATAAACATAAAAAACATTGTGATGTGGGTCTTATATGCCATTAAAAGTCAAGACATCATCATCAAGGTTTTTTTTTTTTTTCCACCCAGATTACACTGGTTGTGTGTGCTGTTCTGGGTGTTAGGGACTTTGGGTACAGGGTTTCGGCTTGGGATAGGGAGTTTTCAGGTATAAACAGGTCCATCTTTGTGTGATTTGTTGTTGCTTTTGCTGAATCATTAAGCATGGTGTGATTTAAATGGAAAGGGACAACGATTCTGGTCCAGCTTTTAAACTGGACATGTCACAAACAATATATCTTTGTCCCAATGTATTCACAGGACAAAACTTTTAAAACATTACAAGGATCTTTTTTGATTGTAGTGTCTACTGTTGTGTGTTCATCCACCTTATTTTTAAAATTAAGTGCAGCCATAAATGGCCATTTGTAACTTCAGTGTCGAGGTTTCCTATGTCATCTGTTTTTAGTTATTTTAGCTTGGGAAAAAAAAATGTTATGTTGCATGATGTTGCTAAACTGATACTTATTATCAGATTATTTTAATTTATTATCATAATCATAAACACACTGATTTAGCAAAATGGTTTTACCATTCAATCACTTTGTTATTTACCAATTTCGGTTTACTTCTGTGTTGAAAAAATAAGTTGGATAAGTGCTGAATTATTTGGAAACAGAATAGACACTGTAAGGGAGTATTATTGGTACATACCATACACATGCAATATATGTTTTTAGCAATATAAGTCAGCATGAAAAATTGAAACAAGAAGAGGTTTCCCAACCTCTGGATTCATTTTTATTTAAAGACTTTTTCTATCTACCTGTGCACAGGCACATTTCTTTATTCTTACTTTTCTTCTCCTAATATTTATTCTCTCTTTGTCTCCTTTGTGAGGTCCTTGGTTTAGAAGCTCATTTTCATTATTATTGTATTAAACTCAAGGCTTTCTTGGAGACCGTTCGAAACACTAGACACTGAATGCCATGGATGATTATGGGCAATGATAAGACCTGTTGTGAGAATGCATTACTCTCTTTCTCATCAACTGGCACCTGATCCTTAGAGTGAGCTTGCACAGATTCTTGCTATATAAATGTTGTACAGAAGTCAGCCCCAGAGGAAGCCTACAGTGATTAACATTAATTAGGATGCAGTAGCTGAGTGAGCCAAGACCCTCTTAATTACGGGAGAGAGATGGGGTGGAGTACCTTGACACAGCATACTGGCTAACCTCTGGCATGTTCTACTGAAAGTGATCTGCTGGGAAAGGGACAGAGTAAGGTACTGCTTATCATGCCTTTGCAAAAAGCAAGAACATTAAAAATAAAAAATGCCATGGCAACATACACTGTAATATACAGCTCTACTGTTCCATTCCTCCTAATTTTTAGGACACCCCTGTGAGCTACCCCTCCTCCAACCCATCTCCCCCAGTTCTGTCATGAGCAGTAGAGTAGAGCAGGACACCCTTTTAAAGAGCTCTAGGGACGGCTCTAGAGACCCAGCAACTGTGAATAGCCTTGATACCACAGGCCATGAGGTGGGTGTTGACACTCAAACTGGGGCACCCAAATGCAGTTCTGTTTTCATAGTGGATTTTGCACAAAGCAGGTGGAACTGTATTTAAGCTCCTAGCAGATTTTGCTCCTGTGCTCCCAAACAGTTTTAAAGGTATAAGTACAACCAAAAATTAAAATCCTGTCATCATTTACTCACCCTTATAAGGGGTGTAATGATTCTGTCAAATGACTAATGAAATGATGAACTGATGCAAGCGTAATATATATATATATTCTGTATAATAAATGCTAACATACTTCATTTTATTATGTATATTCTTAATACTATATTTGCACATTTTAGAAAACAGATTTTTTTTTTGACTGCTGCTTATCTCATTGCTAAACCAATAATGAATTAATTATTCCTCATTTCAGAAATTTGAACTGATGAAAGACTAATTCAAATGAAAATATATGATTATTAAGGTAATTTGAACTCTGCATAAATCCTGCACATTATATATTTAATTTTCATATAAGAAAAAAAGTTGTCTATACTAGTGTTAATTTAAAATCTATCCAATGAATTCACAGTAGATTTAAAGTCCTGTTTTATTCTGAAGGAGATCCCAGAATAGAACAAGACATTAAGCAGAGCTTAAAACAAAGCACACAGTGAGAGCTTGGGGTATAAAGTGCTGCAGGAGGGACTGGAGAAGAGGCTTCACTGCAGCATATCTGTGGAAAACAGGGGAAGATAGCTGATACCTTTCATTTTAATGCACTCTATTAATCAGACCACTGTCTGTTGTTCTGAGAGAGTTTCATCCTTTGTTCTTGTGACTGCAGTAAGCAATGAGTTCACATGATTCCCAACCCAAACAGTCCAACAGGTAATTCATCTGTGTGAATACGAAAAAAAAGAAAAAGAATAAATATCACAGGTAAACAATTGTGCTGACAAAGCCATTCAGCAGTGCATGAACTAGAAACTCACAGAAATTAATGTTCTAATGGCCTTGAGGGACAGCTTATTATCCATATAGCGGAAGGCTTTTGTAAGCGAAAGATAGCTGATACCTTTCTTTTAATGGACTTTATGGTATGCTGACTGTTCTGCTTCCGTTCAGATTAGTCCAGACCACTGCCGATCAGCTCACTTTTTGAGGGGCAGAGGCAGTCTGTTTTCACTAATAAGTGATGTTACATGATTCTCAACCAAAACAATACAGCAGCACAATTCATCTGTGTGAAAATAGGGGAGATAAAACCATTGTCCGGTAAACAACTGACAAAGCCATTGGAACACTGACATTGCGCTCATTCAGATTATGCCACCTGTCAGCCAAACAGAACTGTACATGTACCACACATGGTGCTGGATTGCAACATAATGGGAGAAAATGGAATCGTACTTGAATGGGTACTCCAAGGACGTCCACAAAATTTAACTTTCAGTGTTTTCATGCTTTGTTAGTGTTATGATACTCCTAGATTGAATATGTTTTTACCCACATAGACTCATGACTCATCCAAGCCTATTTTGGTTTTTTCAGTCCTTCTTAAGTCTCATTATTGTTTTGAGAGTCTGTTACAAATGACCAACTGTGTGGAATTGGCTGCTGGAATGATTCAGACTGATTCAGACTGAAACATTTTCCTTTTCAATAAAAAAATGATTCTAACGTAATTCATTAACAAACCATTAATGCTAATTCTGATTCTAAATGGACAACAGAAAATGCAAGTCTTGATAATATATATATATATATATATATATATATATATATATATATCTGGTGGTATCCTCGTCAGGCAAGGATTTATCTATCAGTAAAGTTTTGAGTTATCAGTAAAACTTTTTGCAGCTATCTTTGAAATGTGTCATGTACTTGTTGTTTGTGAAGTCTGCCCTTTGTGTAGCATATTGTGTGATTATGGAGTGTGCCAACATGATATTCCAAAGGTAATGTCAGAGGTCAGGCGAAGCCCTTGTTCCTTATAGGAGACTTAGATTTAATAAGGGAATGTCATAAACATATGCATTTGCTGAGATGGACCCGTGTTTTACGATCATGGGTTGATGGATTGCCATGGATAATGCATATTATTGCTTTTTTAGAAAGTAAGTGTGTGATCATTTGGGTTGATAGGAATTACCTCATCAATGATCATTTGGACAATGCTGTCATTTGAGATCTAATGGTGACAAACACAAACAAATACAAAGTTGATTAATGAAAGTTATTAACTGACAGACTTCATAAATCTGTGGATGTTAATTTATCGTCAAACAAAACACAGACCTTATTGCTTCCATACTAGTTAAACTGAACTTCAATGTTATGTTTATTTTTCTGTGTCACTAGTGGCTCCAAATGAAATTACAAAATTGTTATTTTCTTTTTTTTTGGAAACAAATAAAATTCTAAACTAAAATATGCAATGACACTTGCTTTTCATGTATATTATTTATTTATTATTTATTTATTGAAAGCATGCAAATGTAAGAGATTAGAAGAGCCCCTTGCTGGCCAACAGCGATTGTATAATTTATGTTTTCTGCATTTTTTTTTTTTTAGCAACAATAAAACATGCAGTCAAAATCAGAAACAGAGACAGAAAGTAGGTTTGTGATTCTATTTGCATGCTTGTTAAAGACAAAGCACATTTTCAAGTGAAGCTGTGGATTTCACTCTGGAATCAATATCCAAAGCTTTTTAAAAGAGAGGGTGTGTCCCTGTGTATTACACACAATAAGCGAGAATAGGCATCTTTACACTGCTAGGATACATTGGTTTGCTGCTTGGTAGGTCTACAAAGCAAGCATCAACTCACTTCATGCTCTAGTATGAGAGGCAGCTCAAATAATATTTTCACTTTCATGCAATTGAAATAGGTGTCCCACCCCAAATTCACACTTTGGTTGAGCCATTGTTCTTATGTCATGCAGACCACTAAAAAAACAATTTGCATTCTGATTGGTGCATAAATTTCCATACTCACTTTTAATTTTGTATATATCATACAGTAATTCCTTTCATATTCAGAAGTGTCTTTGGAGCTGTTCTGCTAGCCATGAACATGAAACACACAGAAAACCAAACAAACCATACCAAAGAGTGTCGGTAAAACTTTAGGTTGACCACTGTTTGAGAAAAGCCAAGGGAGGCTGTGTTTACATTTGAGAGCAGAGTGTTGGTTTTGGATGTTCCGGATGACAAAAGAGGATATATTGGTGGCTTGTGCTAAGTTGTTAAAATTACAGGAAGTTTGTTATGGAATAAGTTTAAATCACTGCTGTGGTTCATGTTCACTAATACAACAGGCTTCTTGACTGTCAGTTTGAAGTTCATTAGGAGATGATGGCGTCAACATAAGTAATTGTAGTTACTAAATTGGTAGTGTGTTTTGCTGAACACAAATAATGAACTCTAGCTCTCACTCCTTCAAGAATGGCAGACCATCTTTCCCATTAATCTCCCATCAGTGAAGAGAAACACTTATTTCAGCTTTGGTAGAGGAACTTCACTTCCATTAATGGCAAAACAGCAGTGTGTAATGTGATGCATTTAACAGCCCTCCTTTCTGTACACATGTCATCTTCACTGACCAACCAAGGCTGGGCAATCTGAGGCTTGGGTGGAATATATTTATGAATTACTCAAACTAATGGAAATTTGTTGTGTGGATTCAATGCTAGCACCATACACAGGAAGTTTTGGTGATGTGGCCTACAGCCTTTTATCCTCTGATCTTTTCTCCTGTAGTGTTGTATTTTCAGTTTAAATCTTTAACATGCATAATTTAGAGAAGATTTGCACACAAGTTGATTATATTTTTGAAAAGGCGTGGTTAAACCTGCTAATTCACTGTTAACACACAGATAGTTCTTAGAGACTCTGGATTTGGCATAGCAAAATTAGAGGAAAGGGTTTTAAAGTTTTGTCTGATCCTCTTTGCAAGGATATTTTTGAGAATAGTATAATATTCTGTGCAAATGCTTACTAAACTTCAGTAATGTCCCCGACTTGGGACAAAATGGCCTGAATAAAAAAAAAAGAAAAAAGAAACATTTTAAAATTAAAATGTTAAATAAAATATTTACATTATAGGATTATATAAAGACTGTTTTATGTTGGTAGAAAAAACTAAAAATGCCCTGGAAATCAGGTCAGTGGGCTAATATACAATAACTAATTATTTAAAAGGTTGTGCAATCTCTGTTTCCACTTTCCACTAATAATCTCTTTATCTCCAGAAAGCAAATTTGACCTTTAGCATTTATAGTCTCACTAGTAATCTCTGAGGGCTGGATTTCTGGCCTGGTTTTGCACCTGGAAACCCAGAAAGAGTCCCATAAAGGGGGAAGCTGCAATGGGGTGTAGTGTTCCCTCCCCCACTGAAATGTCTTCTGGGCCCCAGATCCGGCCACACAATCACTTTTCCCGGCCCAAGGGAGGTGCCCCTGAGTGGCGGGAACTGGATTACAGACAAGGGGCCACACATGGGAAAAGGGCAATTTTAATCCCCCTGAACTGTCCCCTAACTGGGCCAAAACAGGTTTTTTTGGTGCATTTAGCCTTAATCCAGAATCCAAATCGAGCCACCCTGGGCCTATGGGAACCCACAAGGCAAAGTTTTTTTGGTTTCTTGGGGTTGGACCAACACTATTTCTGTCTGGGAATAGGGAATTAAGTCGCCCCATTATTAGGGGCCCGGGGCGTTTAGAGGCCCGATCCTGTTTGTTTTCTTTACTTCTATGGTTTTCCCTTTACGACCGTTCTGGCATTTAATTTGGGTGTGTTTGGCTCAGGTTGAAAACGGAAGAAATGGAGAAGTTGAAAGAAAAAGAAACCTCGGGAAAACCAATCCCCTGCGTTATTTGGAAAACTTCCAGATAAACAACATGATCCACATGGTTGCAGCCCAAGACTGGGATTAAGATCCAGATGCACAAGTTTCCTCCAACGGACAGAATTACCTTGTTTTTGGGAAAATTTTGAGTTTGACTATAAACCCTTAAGCCCATGTCCAGTTTTTGGGCTGGGTACAAGACCTCATTCAAGGCCTTTGCAGAGCAAAGTCTGGAAATAAGGATGGCCTTCTTCTTCTTGGGGTTTTTGGGGTTAAAAGTAAAAAGAAATATGCATTTCTGACAGTATTAATAAAATCTTAATGGTTCTGTTTAAAAATTATTCCTTCTCTGTTGTATTCTTGCAATGAATCAACCGTTCATAAGAGGCACTTGTTTTTTTCCGTTATTAAAACAAAAAAATCTAAATATTAAAAGTTATTTATTTTTAAAGAGTTAAATCATGGGTTTGAGAGGATTTAATAATAATAAAAAAAATTTTATAATGCTAAAATTGTCTAAAACCCAGTTTTATTTTTTGTTGTGGCGAATTTTATTTTTTAACTCAGGGGTTATGTTGATTAGAAATTAATAATACATAATTTCAATCAATAATTTACCCATTATTTTTAAATTGAAATAATAATTTACATTTACAAGTTAGTTTTGAGTGTTAGATAAAAAAGATAATTTAGGTGGTTCTGCTTTTTTATTAATCCAAATTAATTAAATTTAATTTATATTAATCGATAATTAATTTATTTATTGTTAAATTTTTCTTTATGTAAGGGATCACTCCCTGGGTAGTAAGTTCCTCGAAGGGGGTTATAGATTGATGTATCCCCATCCCAGTTTATGTGCACTTAAAGGGATAGTTACTGGAACCACTGACTTACATAGAATTTTTTTTTCCTACATGGAATAGTGGTTCCAATAACTTTTTTACTGACATTCTTCAAAATATTTCCTTTGTGTTCAGCGAAGAAAGAAATTTACAGGTTTAAATTGGGGTGAGTAAATGATGACGTTTACATTTTAAAGGAATATCCCCAAAAAGGGTCTCTTGGATACAATCATAAGAAACAGATAAGTCACTTAATGTATTTTATTAAAGTTATTAAAAAACTTGAGTCATAAACATTTTAAAAAGGCATGAAAAGTGTACACAATATCAAACAAATTGTTTTGCAAAAATAAATTTGTTTTTGATTCATTTTGGCCTGGCTTTTTATCATTGCTCTGAACCACCAACATCTTCATCCTATCCCCACAAGTCATCCCAACAAACAAACTCTTTTCTTTGGCAACTTTTACAAATTGGTGCCCATCAGGATGGTGTCCACTTTCAAATTTTGTCCAAATCAAAATTTTTAGGTTATGAACAATTATGGACATCTTCATACTTTCCAAACACATACTATACCATATACATACTTTTTTTATATATATATATATTATATATATATATATATAACCATAATTATTTGTAGAAACTGGACCAGAAGATAAACAAAAGTAAACATTAATTTTTCTTCATATATATATATTCTATTTCTTGGTGGGATTGTTGTTGCCAAAAGGAACATTATCTGTTGATAAAAAATTATGCTTTCTCGGATCAACACAATGAGACAAAATGAAAAATATTTTTGGGTCAAAGTTAGAGACCAGAACTCACCGCTGAAAAATGCAGCGAACACACTCTCGCTATTGCGGGGTGTTTTGAAAAGTAAAACATTTTCTCCTGATTGCGGCAACCGCGATCCGGCGTCTTTCGTCAGCTCCTGCACCTGCTTCCCTTGTTGTTTTTTCCAGGAAGGAAAGCTGAAAAAACGTATTCCGTTGTTCAGTTTCCTCACTGAACGATCGATGTGACCTCTATGATCGAGCAGTACTGACCAACTCATATCGACGTTTATTAAAATCTCGACAGAAACTCCAAACAGCCTCAACACACGAATTCAAATACAGCGGGATAGGGCGCGATCCTGCAAATATGGCGGAGGACCCATAATGCAACACGGCTAAGACATGTGACCAACTGGGCGGCAACGTCATCAGAACGCAAAGAATTATGGGTATGTTTGGCCAGTTTACTGGGTTGGCATAACAGGCTAGTGTTCTGGCATGAAAATAATGAAAAATTAGCGTGAAAAACAGAATATAATCGTACAAAATGCAGCGGACTAAAGAAAACATTGTCGTACCATACCGCCTAAAACTAAATCCTAATGCAAAGACGAGATATGACGAGAAAAAAAAGGGAATCAAAAGACTGGATCCTTACGAGCAGAGCGACTGGTCAAGGGACGTCAAACTGTTGCCCAACTTCAGCACCCATATATTTACAACTACATGATACTAAGTGTTAGTGCATACACACTAAGTTTTCTATGGACTTTTTAATAATGTAAATATATTCATCTAAATGTGTTTATGTTAAATATGTTAAGAAACTGAAATTAAGTTGGATTATTACTACTATTTAAGTTATGTAATTGTGTTTTGCAACCAAAGAACACTGATTTTGCACAATTCTTCCTTAATACAGATAAAGGAGGCAGAATTTCATTCGGTCTTTGTGTATTTTATTTACAGACATGGCTAAAATCATTACATGTGAGAAGAGACATTACAAAATCTTTTGGAAAACAATAAACATTTACATATTAGATGTGAGCATGGTATATAATTCTCAAAAGGCTTGACCGGTCTGTGTTCGTAGCTTTGACCTCAGTATGGCCGAGGTACAGAGAAGGGTCCAGTCAGGGATCACACTCCAACATTTCATAGGCAGGTTTGCCTGCAAACAGAGTCAAAATAAATTGCTATGTAGCCTAGATGTACAACATTTAAAACTGATTAACGTTACGCTTTAGTACGTTGGTAACCAAGCTAATGGTCTGCTTAAGTCAAACAAAACACGCTGGTTTTGCCCACAACATAACATTTACGAGAGTAATTGTAACTTACCTTTGTGAAAATGCTTTGAACACCATCATGTGTGGTGGAGTGTTATCGAAGGTAATCTTGGGCTCCTTACTGCTGCTATCCATGCCATTCGTCAACTATTTGTCACCTCTGAAACATGGCTTGTACTATTATTTTCCACGCTGGAAAACGATAAAAGGATATTCCGTTCTTAAGCTTTACGCCACTTCTATTCCAGTTTATATCGTTCTTCCCTCCATGCATAGAGTCTGGCGCGTTATGTTTGTGCGCGGTTTCCCAAAATGCTTTGCGTTTACCACTGGGAATACGTCATGATGAACACATTAGCAATCTCTATACAGAATCTTAATATTTCAGATTATTGCCTTGTATATTACTATAATCACAATTATTCATTTTGTGACATGCTTTGGTAAACCAGACAGCAACATAGTGTTGGCCCAGATCCGCACATCTGTACATTAAATGTACACACAAACTATGCCAATAAATACATTAAACTGAATAGAAAATCAGACTTAAACTCACACATCATGTAACTGTCAATTAAATAAATAAATAAATAAATAAAAAACCTTTTGCATTGATTTTTCTATTTATTTTATAAAGAACAAATCAACCAATAAAGAGTGAGTATATAAAGAATGCATTCTATAAGGGAAACGTAACAGATAGTCACATGTAACTTAATCATAATAATTTATTACAGGTGTGTCAAAGAGCAGTACCACGGTAGCTAGTCCAAGTGACGATACATTGCAGTTGTAGTCCTCTCTGGCAGAATATAATACTAGTGCGAGGAGCAGGGAATAATCTAAATTGTTAAACGCTGAAAATACTATCGATCCACTCCGTTAAGGCGCGCGTTTCTCATTCAAACCAGTGTTGCCAACTTCTTTCAATGGAAAGTAGCTAAACCCCTGAAAAGTCGCTAAATGTCGCTAGATGACGTCATACGTTAATTAGCATATTCATGACGTAAGTGCTGTATTTTCTTGCCTCCTTGTGCTTACATACTGCATTTTAATGCAGCCAAATTCCGCAATAAAACTGTTTTATTATTATATTTTAATGTTTCTGTTGACAAACAACGGAATGAATATTATAATGACTGAAACGCGGTCCATTAAGACTACATAACCAGCTCCTCAAAGATATTAATCTGCACAAAAATCCTATTCACGACATTGTCTAATGAAATCAAATACACGTACGATTAAGACAATGGTTGTGCTGTATTTCGCTATACTCGCATGTAAAATAGAGTTAGAAACAACAGAATATATTTTTAACTGAAAGTACTGCTCCTCTGCGCTCACTGACGAGCAGATGCAGACAGAGAGATGCGCGCGCTGGGAAAGAGAGATCTGCGCTCGTGCGGCAGTACCAGAGTCTGGAGACTAAATAAGGTTTGTCCAGGCAAGTCGCTGGATTTGTCGCTAGTCCTTTTCGAAAAAGTCGCTAAGGGGTCTGAAAAATCGCTAAATCTAGCGACAAAGTCGCTAAGTTAGTAACTGATTCAAACCACGCATCACCGGAACACGGCATGTCGCAATCTTGACAGAAACCGGCGAGAGCCAAGAGCGTTTGATATCGCTGCCGTAAAACTTGTTGTAAGACTTATTAATGGCACATGAAGGGTACATATCGCCGATGAATCGGTTTGAATTTCGATCTGTTCTGTTCCTCACACCAAGCATCACATGGATACAGAGGTTTAAATTAAAATTAAATTTTCATGATCATTTTTTTAATGCTTGTGCATGACAGCATACAATAATAATGATGTGCCTCATGGTAAAACCAAAATAATTACATGATGGTTAATGATCTCTCTCTCCTCTCTCTCTCTCTCTCTCTCTCTCTCCTCTTCCTTTTGTAAGGATTCTAAAATTATTTGTACCAAGAATAATAATATAAAATCTAATAAGTTTTAATTAATTCGTTTAATGCATGACTAATTGCTTAATTTTGAAATGTTAATGTTTCATTCTGTTTTGACTTGCCATTTCAAAGACTACATATTAACAATACTACACTTCATTAAAATGTATGTGATCATTTAACCATTATCATGCAAAATTGTATTTATCTTGTTTATCATGGGTCACATAATTGCTGCCAGATCATAGCCTGATTTGGGCCACATATCACCTGACTGATCGGGCCCTCCTCCCACCAACAATCGGCCCTCTATTGTTTGCGGATCACCTCCACCGTCATTGCCACACATGGCCCAGCTCTGGCTGAAAGGTTTACATGCCATTGCCGGGGAGGCCAGCAGTGAAGCTTGAGGGCCACATTTGGGCCAAGTCCGTTTGCTATGTGGGCGGAGTGGTTTAGACCTGTTTTACTGGGGCATGAGCATGGTATTTGTAGTAAAACTGTTGTTATACAAATGGTAATAAATCTGCCAAAAAACATGGTAACTACACTTTTAGTGTAATAAAAGGGATGGATACACACTTCACAATCTGCTGCAAGAGTTATCTGGCCACTTTCGCACTTTTTTATGAATACTGTGGATTCAGAGATAATATACTGTTTTCCGTCTACTAAGGAAGGTATGGTTTTAGATGCAGCCAGTTACTGGTTTGTTCATCTATAGCCGGATAGTTCAATAAATAATTCAAAGAACACCTCATAAAACTGTCACTTTGCCATCTACTGGCATAACCTGCAGAAAGAGCTACTGAAAAGATCCCAGTGATGTTGGTCCTAAATTCACTTTTGAAACACTGCTCATTTTTCAAAATATGTTTGAGTATTTGAATAATAATAATAATAATAATAATAATAAAAGTAATAATAATAATCCTAACAGCTAGAATAGCCAAAATTCAAAAGGAAACAGTCCACAGATACCGTATGTGGACTCAAGGTTTGTTGTTGATTTTTGTGGTTTTGTTGTTTTTCCTAAAGAAAAGAAAACCAGCTTTGCCACTAAGCTCCTTTAACAATTAATCAGTTATAAACTGGAGGGACTTAATCAGGACTCCCCAACTGTCTTTTATATCAAGCCCCAATTGGGACTTTTTCCAAAAATGAAAGCACAGCAGTGAACCTCACAGCCATGTTTTAAAAGCCCAATACACAGGCCCTCCCTGCAGGCCAAAACACATGAATCTAGAAATACAGACACAGTCCCTAATGTGGGTGCACTGTTGGGCTGTGTTTGGTTACCTAAGAAAACGTGACAAGCCATCTCCGGGAAGAGAGGGGTACAACCAGAGAATGAGAGTAAGGGTGATGTGGGTGAGGAAGGGGGGGGAATTTTGTGCTATTTCTGAGACCCTTGGGCCCCTTCCTTCCCTTTTTTCCCTCCCCGGCCTGTCCCTCTTGTACCTCTCTCCTTTTTTGCAGAAAAGTTTGGCAATTGGGGCCTCAGCACTTTTCACCTAATCATTTTACTCACATCATCCTTGGTGTGCAAAAAAGCTGCATTTTACCTTTATTGTATCACCCCATTCATGTTTAATAATGTGGGATTTGAACCTTCATATTTATTATAGCAATAAAATAACAGCTTGTTTCTGTTTGAGTGTTTTGTCAGAAACACAAAAACAGCAACTTTGCCATTTGCCTGAATTAAACAAACTTAACAGCATAAAACCCATGAAGTTCATATTTTTATTAAAAAAGAAATAACCTTTAATGCCGCTTGTGGTATACTGGGTGAACTTCAGAGTCATGGCATTTTTAATTCAACAAATCCATCCCACACACTGTTGTGTTTTTTGTTAGGGCAGAATCCACCTGACTAAAGAGTTTCCGGGTAACTAGTTGTTAATCTTTTATGACAGTAAGCAGGGTAACATGATTCAAAACCCAAAATCCAGAACCAGCAGGGTAATTCATCTGTTTAAAAAGGAAAGGGAATCAATTCATGGCTAAACAATTGGTTGACAAAACCATTGAACATGGACACTCTTGAAATGGTCATTCAGATTAGCTACCCGTCAACCTCCGAAATGGTTTAACTTAAATTGGAAAAATGTGTTGATGAATTATAACTGCTAAACCAATGAGAACCCAAATTCTAACCTGTGATTTGGATTCAATCCAAAACAGCATTAAACAATACTGTTCAAAGGTTTGGGGGGCTGTAAAATTTTGTAATGTTTTAAATTAATTTTGTACCAAAAAAAAAAAAAAAAAGAAAAAAGAAAAAGAAAAAAGAAAAGAAAAGAAAAAGAAAAAAAAGAAAAAGAAAAAAAAAAGGTGGTAAAATTAAGGAAACCACCATTTAAAATTGTCAAATTTTATTAGAATTTTAACATACAGTTTTCTAAATGAAATTATGTTAAAAATGTAAGGTACTTTTCAGGAGTCAATACACAATCTTCAGTGTCATGTGATCCTTCAGAAATCATTCTATCTCGGATAAACAATTTGTACCTCTAATATTTTGTGGAAACATGATATTTTTAAAAACTTTTTAAAGTTGAAAAACATTTATTTTTCAGTTTTAATGCTGAATAAAAGTATTAATTAAAAAATAGAAATGTTTGAAACCTAAGGAATGTCCTTTTGAGTTTGAACGTCCGGCAACCAAAATATTTATACATCCATCAAAATAATAGGAGAACTACAAACATGAATAAAACAAGTAAAAAAAAACACAAACATGGTGTATGTGCGGACCAAGGTTAAAGTGATTTGATAAAGGGTTTGTTACTAATAATCAACATTTAAATGGTAAAAAATATTTTTAATGTTATCTGTGTTAATTTCATCTGCAACAACAGTTAAACTTTAAAATCCATTTGTTTGTTAACTTTTAATTTCCATCATAATGCAGAAAAATTGAGCAGAGCCTCACAGGAAGTACGGATGGCAGATCAAGGTTACTTTTAGTTCGAATGGTAGGAAGTTAAATGAAATGAAGAGTGGAGAATACAAACTGTGAAAAGATGATTGACAGGCCAGTTTACAGTGAAGGGGTGTGTAACTGTGACGGAGGCTGGCCGTAAAGACTCAACTGTATTATGTGATGTTATGTCTCCAAACCTTGCCTACTTTCACTACACTCTCAAAGGTGCACTTTTCACTCAAAAGTAACATACTTTAAATGGCGTTGTATAAGTAAGCACATTGGCAGCAGTAGCATATGTTACAGGCCCCAGATCAGTCAAGTTAAAGGTCAATTGTTTTACTTCCCATATGTCTCTATATGGGTATATAATGGTGTTGCTGAATTGAGTTTCACCACTGAGACAGGAAGTGTTGCTCAATCGCGGTCTCGGTTGTTTCTACACGGGGACATGCTGTGGAGGTTTGCACAAGGCCATGTTATGCGACTATTCTCTCACCTGTAAAGAAATGTAAGGACGTGCTAACAGGTGGATAATCCATTGTTCTTTAAATGTAGCAAATAGCTATGACAATAAAAAATAAAAAGTATGAGAGGGCAGCTTGAGGGAACTTCTTGCGTCATGTTAACAGTAAAAATCAAGTGCACATAGCAAAATATACTTCTTATGGTTCATATAGTTCTTTATATGATTCAGATTTTTTTTTTGTATTTTGTTTGACAATATGTTTATATGATACCTTATTGAATGTAAAAGTGGATGTCATTTGTGACAATTGACCTGGTTTCCATTTTGTATCACTTATGGGAATGATGCTGAGCCCATTGTTTTGGCTGGCGGATACATTTTAACAAATTACCATGTT
Source organism: allo-octoploid hybrid of Carassius auratus x Cyprinus carpio (assembly GCA_024542945.1). NCBI lineage: Eukaryota > Metazoa > Chordata > Actinopteri > Cypriniformes > allo-octoploid hybrid of Carassius auratus x Cyprinus carpio. The sequence goes on along the minus strand of CM045073.1, from coordinate 26,308,876 downwards.
TGAGAAGAGATATTGAGCAACATTTATATGAAACAAAGAAACAAAACATTTTGTGGCATGTTGCTATTTTGTTGATTTCTATTTTCATCAAACTTCAAAGAGAATAAGTGCCTAAACAAGTCAGAGGATGTGAGGGAAAAAGGGTGGCATCTAACCAGTGTTTATATACATAAAAGTGCAGGGTAAGTGAAGGTATTGTTGTTTACTTTGAATATATATATATATATATATATATATATATATATATATATATATATATATTTTAAATCAACCCTTTCATTGTAAGTTCAAATATTTTAACTGACCCCTTGTTTCCATGGCGACGCGTCATGATTGTCACGACATACCGCAGCCATAATAACTAACAGAGATGTATCGGTATTGTTTTATTTGGTTTTTTTCATTTTTTATTAAAATATATCACAAACTTGCTTTACCATGTCAACTATCTGATATTCCGATTCTTAGTTTAAAACCTTTATAAATTATTCTGGATCTATAACGAGATGAGCGCTGCAGTTCAGAGTCCTGTCAGCCGGATTTTAACGTACGGCACTTGAATTCGAGTTTCTCCCGAAATACATGAAAGTAAGTTGCTGTTGAACTGGATGAAGAATAGAGTAAATTTTATTTTTCTGCTATGTGTTCTGATATATGAATAAAACACGTCGGAAAATACATTTGATTAGATAGATTTTGCTGCTTCCATGACATCACTGTGATTTTACAAACTACAATGTATTGTTTTACTGTGATTATGTATATTTAAATGTGTGAAACCTAAAATAAACATTATGGGGTTGGAAAACACCGAATTAATTGTGATATATGACAAGAGCTGATCGCATCCGTTCTGGCTCAGCGCCAGCCAACGCGCGAAAGCTGTTTGAATCTGGCAGTTCTGTGACGCCACCGAACATTCTAAAGCATAACTCTAGGGCACAGAAATAAGAATCCAATATATGGTGCAATAATGCTAAAAATGTTAAAATATATATATATATATTTTTTTTTAAAACCTCGGCTTTGATGGACAGCCGGACACAAGGCGTTACGTTACACCTGATGAGGATGCCTCCTGGCCCAACATCAACAGAACAGTGTTGCCAGATTGGAAATGTCCAAGTATCAACCAGAATTTCAAAATTATCGTATTTGAAAGAAAATTATTACATTTAACAATAACCATTTTTGAGACGTCCTCCAAATTTCCCATTAGAGTATGGTTGGACGGAGAAAAGGACAAAATACTATCCCATAATTTTGCAGTAATTCGACAATAAATGTGGCACACCAAGATTTTCATTGCACACCCAGAGTTTTTTTTCTGGCTACACTACTGATGCAAAATAACAGTAGTGCAATGATATTTTATATAAATAGTTTATCGTTTGTACAGTACATTAGAGTTACATTAATAGCTAAAATAATGTGCAGTCCCTGAAAAAAAAATGAATAGAAATTGACAATGATATCAAAACCACCACAGAAGCTGCCTTCAATTGGTCTGACTTGTTTATTCAGTTGCTCTTCTATTAGCTTTTCATTTCTTGTTTGACAATTGTGTTTATTCATTACCTGTTTGTTTGCCTGTAACTTTATTTGTTTAGATTTTGTCACTCAGTTCACACACAGTGCATTCTTCTAGAGAGACCAATGAGGTTTTAGTCTTTTGATATTTTAATTTTAATTAAATTAAATCTTTTTTTAATTAAAAATTAAAATCTTGTGGTGGCAAGATTTATAATGTTTTTTAAGAAATTAATACTTTATTCAGCAAATAGATCAAAATTTACAGTAAAGAAATGTATAACTGCTACAAAAGATGTCTGTTTAAGCCTGCCTCTTTGCCAAGCATGCAAAAAAACACTTTTCAATCTTTCTTCCGCTGTCTCTCTCTCTCTCTCCCTGCAGTGGGTGGCATTTGCCTCGCTGTTCTTCTATACTGGTTTCCATAACCACTTTCTGCCTGGAGACACACTGGCCTTCAACCCCATCATTAACCGAACATATATTAACCCTGAAGACAACAGCTCAGGGTTTCACTTGAGACAGGAGCGGTGGTCTACCTAACCTACATCGAGGGGTGTGTGTAGTGTGGTTCACCTTGAGTTCCTCCGTGTCACCTTCTGTCCAGACAAAAGAAATTCATCAAAACACGCTAAACATCATCGACTTTGTGGCCATCCTGCCATTTTACCTGGAGGTGGGCCTGAGCGGATTGTCCTCTTCCAAGCAAAGGACGTCTGGGTTTCCTCCGAGTAGTGCGTTCGCTCGATCCTCCAATCTTCAAGCTGACGCCGACACTTTGGCCTGCGAGTGCTGGGACACACCCTCCGCCAGCACCAATGAGTTCCTCCTGCTCATCATCTTTCTGGCCGGAGTTCTCATCTTTGCCACCATGATCTACCACGCCGGTGTTCGCGCCAATCCCAATGACCCAGCGTGCCAGCGAAGCACACCCATTTCAAAAACATCCCCATTGGCTTCTAGGTGGGCTGTTGTGACTATGACCACATTGGCTACTGGAGACATGTATCCTCAGACCTGGTCAGGCATGTTGGTGGGCATTGTGTGTGCTCTGGCGGTGTGTTAACCATCGCCATGCCTGTGCCTGTCATCGCAATAACTTTGGGATGACTACTCTCTAGCCATGGCTAAGCAGAAGCTACCAAAGAAAAGAACAAGCATATTCCCCGTGCCTCCAGCTGGGCTCACCGAGCTACTGTAAGTCTGCCATGAACTCACCTCACCACAGCCCACAAAGTGACCATTGCTCTTCCTGCCCAAGAGGAGATTTTAGAAATGAACAGAGCAGGTAGGAGGCTTGTTTTAAGCAGCATCCTTCTGGATTATTGTCATAGATTCAGAAGTTTAAGAGATTTAACTCACCTTTTCTTCCCTTCCACTCACGCTTTTCTATACCTGCCTGAAATCACACATGTAACCTGTTTTCAAAATCTCTCATTTGGGAATCATTCAAATGCAGCTCAACCATCTGGAGACATTATAAAATCTCATCCACCAAGATTCTTTACAAAGATGGTGTAGCAAACACACTTCTTCACCATGGTTGCATAACAACCAATACCCCATGCAACATTTTGCAAATCTTTATGTTTTTCAATCAGACTCCTGTGAGGATAAATTATATCCACCTAGACAAACAGGAGCACACTCATTGATGGTTTGCTTTTTCAAGTAGGATGCTTAATTACATTCTACTTATATGCAAATACAGCAATAGTTTTATTTGCTTTTGTGATGTTAAGCATGATTTATTCTATGGCTTTTAAGCAAATAGCTACAGTTGAATGATTTTTGTAAGGGAGTTGGAAAATCCACAGAAGAATACAGAAGGGATGCAACAACTAATCCATACTTGATACTGAATTTCATAATCTATTAGTTTGATTTGTGTCACAAATTTGTTAGGTGGTGGAGGTGAAATGGTATACTGTTCTAGTTAGTATCTGTTGTAGAAATATGGTATAGTAAACAACTGTGATTTTGTATCTAAATTATAGTTGTGTTACATACATTCATAATTCATAATCAATATCCATTATCTCATGTTGGATTGAGTTCAGATCTGAGTTAAATTTTACAAAATGAAAAAGCTCTGTTGTAGCCTCGTCAGCCACACACAATTAACATGTGGATGTGGAACAGTAAGAGTGCCTGACCAGCATAATAAGATATTTCATCCCACTCCACCTGTCCTCAGCTGCTCAGCGAGAGTGGTGGTGAGTGCCTTCATTTGGAGCACTCATTTAAAGATTGACTGTGAAAGAGAAGTGAAGAGATGAGCTTGTTGGCCGGTCGATCAGACTACTAAAGAATTTCTCATATTGTGTGAGAGTATCTGTGAGTGACTCCTTCCTCCATAAGTCTGACTGAGGAATCCCCATTTTGAAATTTCATAATCAAATTCTAACTTTAAATGTAATAATCCATGGGCTTTCAAGCTTTTGATTCCAAGGACCACCAAATATAGATCCCTTTGTGATAATGCCATTCTAAAATATATAAAGCTATAAACAAAGGTGGAAAGGATGAACTTTTTGAAAGATACAGCAAAAAGTAAAAAATAAATAAATAATGAAAAAAAAACAATGCATTGCATGTCTAAATAAATAAATAAATATAAACAGCACAATAAATCTGACCCCATCAACAGAATTAAATATTTGTGATATTTGAAATATCTAATATGTCTTTAAAGGGTCATATGATCGCTAAGCTAAAAAGAACATTATTTTGTGTCAGCATGTTTACGCGAGTTTAAGGTAAAAAAAAAGATTATTTTCACACATCATACATTACTGTACACTGTTGCTTCTCCATGCCCCACCCTAAACGGGTGGATTTTTACAAAGCTCATTTTTCTGAAAAGCTGGATGTGCTCTGATTGGCCAGATATCTAGTGTGCTGTGATTGGCCGAATACTTTAAGTGTGTTATGAAAATTTCCAACCACCATTACCAGGTATAGGAAACTTTCCTTCATAAATGCACTGCACACATCTGAATATTTAGGTTGGACTGTTCTGGAACAGTTTTGTAAATAAAACTTAACCACTGATTTCTAGTTATATCCTCTTTGGACGGCCAAACATAATAGTAATGGTGCTCACAGGAATAAATTACATTTAAAATATATAAAAAGGATCATTCCATTGTTGTGAGAGTTTGTGACAAACACTAAACTTTGAGAACTCACTCAATGAATAATTATATTACAGTATTAGAGACAGCCTTAAGGTATGTATCTATTTATACGCTAAGTTATAAAAGGAGAGTCCTGCCTGCAATGTTTACTTGCCTGATCATTCTGTCCGTTGAAGACAAAGCTTATGAGAAGAAAGGATGGGTAGTGCCTTCTGTTTTCTCACAGTCTCTTTATTATTTCATTCTCTGTGTTTTTACACCAGACTAGAGCCTGTTGCTATGGCACAGTGTCCAAGCAACCGCACAATAGGAAAAGCAATCTGCAATGAGCTGCAGTCATTCACTCGCCGACGCACTCCCTGCTGAATTCACAAACACACACACACACACCGCACAATCACACAGTTAGATGGTCTGAGCTGAGGATGAATGCAGTATAAATCAAACTGCTGACCTACTGTTAATTGCTGCTCAGGTTTTAGGGGATACAATGTCTCTGGATGTTTTAGGGTTTAATATAAATCATCTGTAATGTTTCGATGGGAAATAATGGATAATGAATCCAATTTTGATCTTCATGCCAGTTGGATTGAAAATGTTAAATAACAAACTATACATAAAAAACTAGATATCCTATCTGTCCTTTATTCCTCTATCCCTCTCTTTTAAATCTCTCTGTAAATGAGTTTACAGATGGCACAAAGGCCTTGATTATCAGCTCCATCCATTTGACTTTGGGCAGAGAACCGTAAGAATCACCAGCACATAGAGCAAAGCATCTGTTGCATTGGCAGCGGTCGCAGAAAAACACAGCAAACACTCCCTGCAGCTCTGTGTCACTCACTCACCACACACACACACACACACACACACACACACACACTGTTTGAAATGAGTCAACACTCCTGTCCTCCATGAGACCAGTGCCTATATCCATCCCTGTCGATAATTATTTCTAATTCTGAGGTCTCCTGAGAAATATGCACAAGTTGTGTAATTATCATTATGTTCTTGGCCCCTTTTTAAATTCAAACGCTTACTCACACTTAACACATCCAGCATAATGGTATTTCATGAGTTGCTTTGGCTCTCGCTGTTAATTGTGGCAATTGGAGATATGACAGTATTTATATTTAGTTTTATGTATCAGCATATAGTATGTGTTTGATATATTGTACAGCATATAATCAGCACCCTTATATTTTTCAGAAGTTGCTAGGAATAGTTGCTATTAACAGGATTCACTCACAGGAAACATGACATTTCAGGTAAATGAGTACATTTAAAATGAATTTTTTATATAATATTCTTCAAGTTTTCAGTTTCATTGTGTATTCAGATCTGTATCAGAATTTGGAAGATTATTGGAAGATTTGGTGCCATGAGTTCAGGAAGATGATTATGTCTTCGAGGGACAGACTGAATTCAGGTTATTCAGTGGCCACATACTTTAAAGTTTTGGGAGTGAGGGTGTTTAAACTGGGGACGCTATGTAGCTCTCACAGCTGTAAACAAGAACTGTCACTAAATGATTTTTTCAAAGGTGAATTTGCTAACTGATCCATAACTCTGCATGTACAGACGATCGAAAACACAACAGAGAGTGACAACAATATTTACATTTTATGCGGTCAATCTGAGACGGATGCTTAGGTTGTTTGTCACTTCCTGCTGTTTTTCATTTCATGGGTGAGGAAAAATGAGGAGAGTGCTGAAAGGTGAGGGGGATGATGAAGAGAAAGACAGATTTGAGGGTGTTTGGAGCAGAAATAGCAGAGAGGGAAGTAGGGCAGGTGCAGAGGCCCCAGCAGATCTGTCTTTCACTACAGACTCTACACTGGGGCTCATGAGCAAATAATACACTACTTAAGAGTGAGCAGGTTCTCATTCACACAGAATTAGAGGGTGAATATTCCTGCTTGAGGGAGATAACATACACTACATGTAGTCTACAACTAGACATCTCTGGATTTTTTCTTTAGGAGAAAGGAGGATACACTCTGAATGAACCATTTTCATTTATTCATATACCCTGTTTAACCACACATACACACTTTAATAAGAGACAATACTTGACTTGAAGATCATTATTGTATAAATGAGATGAATTGGATCGTATTTATTATCTTCCCTATACATTTCACAAATGTTTTAACAATTTATAAATTAGCCATGTGTCTGTGTTTACGAACTAGACAGCTCATCTCAAAGGTGACTGCAAAGGTGGCAAGACCAGCCATAGCAGCACCAATCAGTAATCAGCATTCAGACATGATGATTTATTAAAAATTACTTCACCTGAACTGTAAATGCTAATCACACAACATTTATGCATTTAGCAGACACTTTATCCAAAGGAACATACAGAGCAGTCAGGTGTTTGTTTTTTTTACCATTACGGTGTTCCCTGGAATCAACCTGCAACCTTTTGTGTTGCTGACGCAATGCTCTATCACTGAGCCACAGGATTAAATCACTGATTTAGCCACTGTAAGAAATTAAAATTTATTGAAAGTGATTAAGATGATTAGCGAGTGCAGATCCCTTTACTAGAATATGCTGCACTGTAAAAGAGAAACAGAAACAACTATAAGAGAGTGAGAGGAATGGCTGTTTATCAACCTGTTCATAAAAATGAGTCATCTTGTCCATCCCAGACTCTCCATCACAGAGGCTTGCATCACTGCAACAACTTTTCGTGGTGTGTTTTAAGTATCAGTGTGCTGTTACCTCTTACTGTAAATGCGCACACACCATGAACCATCAATAAACACCAATTGCTCAAATATCAATCACATGACATTTGCTGTCTTGAGATTTCTTAGAAATCTTATTTTCTCTATTCACAGTTGCACTTGCTAGAGTAGACTGGACAAACAATAAGACATGACCTGAATCATGTTTAGACTCATGTTTTATTTTCTGGGAGACCATGACCTGAAGGCAAGATTTGATTCAGTTATTTTTGACAAATAAAGCTTTCTCTTTTCAGTGTAATTATACTGGCCCTGATGACCAGTGTGTATAAATATCCTGTTGTAATCCACAGTAAGTCAAACCGATTTTGCACAATATGAGGGGTGATTAAGTTATGACAGAACTCTCCCTTTAATAATGTATCAATATTTTGTAGAGTCACAATGTTAATGCAAACCATAGTGTATACTGTTTTGCTCTACGCCTCTGGTGTGCATGTTGTACTATCTATCAATAGACCATGATGAAATGTATCCACTTTTATCAACAGAACTCACGTCCCATTTGAATAACCACAAAGTTGAAGCCTCGCCGAAGTTGCTGATAGAGGCTCTATGTTAGCGTGCTTTGAATCAGTTTTGGCAATACAATGGGAAATCCAGGTGGGAGATATGATAGTTCACAGAGCCTTTTTCCCCTGAGGAGCTCTGGCAGCGCTACCCTTCTCGCAGGTCTGATCATGAGGTGTAAATCAGTGAGCAGAAGAGCTTCTGGCTGCCAGAAAGCTCACAGGTGAACAGGCTGGTTGCCATCAGCTGTTTCTATATATAACATCGTGGTTTGGGAAATGCTTCTCCCCTTTCTTTGGAGAAAAATTAGAACTGTACCCTGCAGTTTTGTCAAATGTATTGCTGAAAACAGTACTTGGAGATTTTTTTGTTTTGTTATGTTAACCAATGCAGAGCTATTTTTCCCATGTGATTAAACAATAGCATACAATTATATTATATTATTATAATTATTTATTTTTTCAGCCATTATCAAATATAAACAGTGTATGCTTTCCTTAGGATTTGAACCCATGAACTTGGTGTTGCTAGCACCATGCTCACAAATTGTAAATAATAATTAAATAATGAAATAAAAATAATCTGGTTTTAATTTAGATTATGAATTACAGATGGAAAATGATGGCTAAAACATTTTGCAAATGGAAACTAGACATATTTATTAAAACTATTTTTATATGTATATTAGTCTTAAATTGCATATTAAATATGAAAATAATCTAAGACATCTTAAATAACTGGGTTCTTTCAGGATTTGTATTGTATTTATATATTTATTTATTTAAACCAGTGAAAAGGCATGTGTAGTAAATTTTCAGGTTTTCCAGACATTTTTAATGTTTTATTTTTGGAGTTTTGTTTCCCAGAATGGTTGTAGCCAGTCAGATAAATATGACCATAACTACTAATAAAATACTGTGACCAGGATAACATGTTATACTACCTTTGCTGTTAAATGAGTATGCTGCAAACCCCAGAATAAATAAATGCATGCACAATAACATCCATGTCACTAGCAGGGCTTCCCATTACCTCCCTCACCTCATCTCTCTGTCCCTACACAAGCCCTCTCTTGCATCAGTCTTGGTGTATCCCCATGGCTACATGTTCTTCTCACTTGCTTGTTTGTGTGTTTGAAGATCCCAAAGTGAAGCGTGAGGCAGCTAAAGCAGCTAGCCAATGAGGATTGTCCCCACATAGACCAAGCCATTTCCCTGAGGACGGCCATATCTTTAACCCAAGCCAGCCTGGGAGACACTCGGTTTTCTGCTAAACGTCGGAGGCGATCCACAAACACGGGCACCGAGTGAGGAAGGGTATGTAACCACTGTGTGAGGCTCTTTCCCTTGAAACACACACATACTCACACACATACTGTTTGTACAGTATATATCAGGTCATTACAGTAAATAACCACAGTCTGAGCATACAGACAAGCAGAGCTCCACAACAGACAGTTTATGATGATGCAGTTTAACTAACTGCAGTTTAATCCAAATGAGACCAAATTTCTACTTAAATGTCCACCTCAGATTTTAGTCAGGTGGTTTAAATGGGCTAAAAATTGCATCTTTGTTTAAAGTTTCACTTCCATTAGTTATTTTATTATTTTTAAAACACTCCTGTCAACATTTTTCATATGTAAATAAAATGAGAAACACAGTATCAGAATAGAGACCCTTTCCCCTGCAGCGCTCAGATCCTTCCACAAGTCACATTCACCAAACCTCTTCTCTTTTTAACATATTGTAAATAGTTTTTTTTTTTTCACACCACTGCATTATGTCAAATTCATATTAACACGCTACAGCTGCCTCCTGGGGCCAACCTTAATCTTCCCTTTTTTCTGTTTTTCTTTGTTGTTTGTTTGTTTTTTACTTGTTTCTTCCACCACTCTACATGCCTGTGAGTGCGCCTCTATGTTTGTACCTCCTTCCATCTCTCCCTCTCCCGCCTTATGCTAGCCGGAATGTCTCTCAGGGAGGTCAGGGCTGAGCCAGCCTGCCCGCGCATGGCACACAGGGGTTACCCACTGCTGCAGCTAGGCTGGGCGCACAGCCAGAAGATGGCCATGCCAGGGTCACCACCTGAGATCCATCCATGTTTCACTGTCATACGTCTCAAACCGCCACAGCAGCCTTAGATAAATAAAAGCCCTAGACGCCTATGTAGCTTAACAGGCTGTCAATTAACGCTCAGCAAATGTAGTGATGTAAAAACCATCACACGCTTCATGATATTCACACCTGGTCTAGTTTGACCCCTTGACCCCCTGCTGAATGAATAGACTGCTCTTACCTAGAGTTTCCTTTCCACAATAATTACACCACTGGCAGTGACAACATAAACTGGCCATTTCTGATCACATTCAAAAGAATATCTTGCTACCATCTACCTATTTGTCATGTGATCATTTTTAACCAATAGTGCTGTCTGTCTGTGTCTTATGACATGTTGCTCTGTGTGAGCATGCTCTGTTTGACTCCAGATCTCACTCACAGTCAAAAGTAACACAGTATGGTCAACATCATCATTAAGTAGAACTACACACACTGTTCCCAACAAATATGTTTTTTTGTCTTTGTGTTTTACTGTTTGTGCAAATCAATGAGTGTTTTGAGAGATGTTTGTGTGTGTGTGTGTGTGTGTGTGCATACAGTGCTTGAGAGTGCACTGTTCTCTTTTCCTGTAGCATTATGTTGTGCATGTGTTGGGGCAGTCCTGCAGCCTTGTTGCACAATCTGTCCTGATGCCTGTATGGTATTGGATGAGAAAGTAAAGACTTGGTTTTGCACACAGGCAGATAATATAATGAGTTGGTGTAGATAGCCACTGACATATGTGACATGCTCTTTCATTTTGAGTCGAAAGTCCAAATAAGCCATTAGAGGAGAATTGTGATAATCAATTTAGTTTAGAGTCTCTACTTTCAAGTGTCCGCTTTTTTATCGAATTCAAACAATCTGCACTTGCCTCAGTTCTGACAACAATGCAGAAATGCACACGAGTTGATCATTTCTTCTTTTTTAATATTTGCATGAAAAACTGAGCTAAAATTACTCTACATCAGAGGGTATTTTGATACAGTACTAAGTAACTACAGTAACTTATTAGTATCATCCCTCAAGTAATTCACCAAGTCATTTTAAACCTTAGATGTCAATAAAATGGTTCAGTTTCACCTAATGATAGTAGAAAACAATTACATGTTTTAAATCAATTAAATTGTCGATAACTTGTAAATATGTATTGTTAAATATATGCATTCTAATATAATTGGATTTTATTTTTTCTTAAACTGTTTTCATGACATCCTAAGAATTATTTGTTTGAATTGATTTGCTTAAAAATATTTATTTATATGTTTTTATGACAGTAACTATTTTACTGTTTGGAAACATAATTGTATCATTTGAAAGCAGAGACTTTCCTTTTCACTGTGTGTACACTTAAAATGTGTTTCTTGTCAAAATGACTCAAAATGATGGTGCAAGTCATATAGAGAAAAAGTGCCTAAAACTGAGGATTGGACTGGATTCTCGATTGCCTTAATTTCAATTGACCAGTCAACAAATCTGTGAACATCTAAATTCTATTTGTAAGCTTTGCCTTGCAATCCACAGCCTTCTTGCTCACTTCGAATGCCAGATGAACCAACCGATCTTTGTGCATGCCATCCAGAGATTGCATGCATATTAAACCTTTAAACCCTGACCCATAAGCAGCTGAACATGGTGTTGAGAAAACTGACACAGGTCAAGACTAAGCCTTGTGTCTCAGCAACTGCCATGTGCACATTTCTCTAAACCAAGGTTATCAAAAGTCCGAGCCTTGGGCACCATAACCAGCAAGGTCTCGAAGCAGCTGGCAGGTGGTGCGATCCACCGGGTCCTCGACCACCTGTTCTCCTGCGGCGTCCCACTCTCCAATCCCTTCCATTCTCTAAGAAATGGAGCAGTTGTGTAGTTAGAGCTGTCTCCCTGGGTCTTCCCTCCTGCTCTGCTGCCTTCTGTTCTCTCGCTGCCTTGATTTGGTCTGGTCTGGTCTGTCTTGTTCTCCCGGTCCTTGTTTTCTGGCTCTGTTTTTGTCTCCTCCCTCCTCCTTTCCTCTTCTGTCCTTTTGCTTGTTTCTTGTCTTTATTACCAACTCTCAACTCATACAAAGCCATCAGAGAGAAAGAAAACCTCCAACTGATCTCAGGGAAAATGTTAAGGATTCCCTAGTTATGAGTGTTTATCAGATACATAAAAGAACTGAGGCAGAAAGGTAAACCTTTCTTTCAGAGCACGTTGTTGTCTGGAACCACTTGAGAACTGGAAAGACTTGTGTCCTCCTTCAAAGGATAGAAATAATGATATTTTTTAAGGATTTACTATTATATTTACTTATAAATCCTGTATATTCTCACATAAAACCTGTTCAGACACATGAAGATGATACATAACCTTTTGTCGGTTCCTTTTTTGTTAATTTGGCTGTTTAATTTTTACTGCACTTCCCTTTGTTCCGGCGGAGTCTTCCTCTGTTCTTTCTTCATCACCTCATTAAACGGACCCCAGGTAGGAGGTATCAGGATTCCCTTTCTTGCTGTCTACAGAACTTCTTTCATTCTCCCTGTGCATTTCTGTCCATCTCTCTTTCTCCGTCCTTTTAGCCCTGGATTCGAAAAGCAACCCAAATGAACGCTTTTACAATGCAGACAAAAGGAAGTCTTATTTCTCAGCCTATTTCCTCCTCATTCTGTGAGCTGAATGAAAACAAGGCCCAATGGCAGGATGACCCTGAGCAATCCCACCCTCCCCTGTATTTTCTACTGCAGATCCCTGCAAAGAGGACACTGCCCTAGTTAAGTATATGCAGTCAGAGGTGCTCACAGTGACCTGAGAAGGCAGCAGCATCTCAAAACCTCGGTTTCCTTCTCCAGCCTTGCTGGATGTCACAATGGCCAGGGATTACAGGCTGAAGTCCAAAGGAGGGCGGTATCTAGAGAGAAAAGAGCACAGTAGAGGATGTTGCTAGTCGACGGAGTGACAAGCTGTTGATCCGATTCCAACTGTGTGAGGAATCTCATGGACCAGGACTTTTAAGGAAGACCTCAAGGACCATCGACTGAAGAGTGCAATGTGATTGGCTTTAAAGTCAGCAAAATGAGTTTTATAAACATAATACTAATGATAGTACCTGCAGTTACAGATGTGTGAACTCTTCATTCATTTTAGCATGAGCTGCATGGTGTCACATTAAAAAAGAGGAAATATTCTATAACTGTTATGAATATGTCTGTACAAAACAAATATTTTCTTTCAAGAGTTCTTGACTATTGCAGAAATGACATGTAGCCATGGGCAATGAGATGCTCAGAGACCATGTTCTTTACTTAGCAGCTGATATCTTCAGTTCTGTCTTTGTTGTTAACCACATGACTCAGCTCTGGTCACATTGACCTCAAAGTCTGAATGAGACGCTAGTGGTTACCTGTGGCGAGGGGGGCGGGGCCGGTAGGACAGGGTGGGGCCAGGTGCAGCTCATCTCCAATCACTACACCTGGCCTCACTCCTCGCTCCCACGCCTCGCTCCCCTACTCGCCAATACCGCTGGACGTAGATCGTGAATTCCACTCTTCAACTTTGTTTCTGTCTGGCATGCTTGTGTTTCTGGATCTAATAGAGAGAAGAAAAACTGAGCAAAATGAGTTATTTTTCTGTTTTATGTCTTACGTGTTGGTGAATAGATCCTGTGGAAACTGTTGTGAACAACTGTTTATTTCACATATCATGTGCAGACTTTAACAGTGTTATTTTTGGAGAAAAAAACAAACAAAAAAAAACAGCATCCTGTCGAGATGTTTTACATCTTCTCTCATCACTTGTAGGTACTAAGACACAAAGAAAAGCAAAAAAAGACAGATGTATATTTACACTATAAGAGAATTGTATGCAATTTAGCTAACTTTGGGGGAACAAATGCATGCACTATGTTATGCAACAAAACTGCATAGAAAAACAGGAAAAGATGACTAAAACCATAGCATGAAATAAATTTTCTATGAAACCTGTTAGACGCTTGGTTTTTTTCCTGGATTGCAGTGGAATGTTTGTTTTGATTCTTGTTTCTCTCACTGGATGATGCACCAGTACTCTCTTTGACCTGAAGTCGACAGGCACAAAGAGCTGAATTGGAAGGTCTTTGATGCTGGCTGTAGAAGAAAATACGTCTCAGGTGGAGCAGCATGGCAGACTGCACTGATGAGCATGGTGATGAATTAAACCATTAACATTTGAAGAAAACAGTGAAACACCTGCATGCTGTGAACAAGCTGATGCTTTAAACAAGTGGTGTCAACATACACTCTGCTCAATGAGGTATGATGCTAAAGCCTGCCGACGCCTGCTAGCAGACCGATTAACCTCACCCTATGCTCTCCTTTCATCCCTTCCTCCTTCCATGTCTCCTCTGTGCTGGCTGGCACGCCATCTCGACACCCTCCTCACCCATCTTTGTTCTCTAGGTGTCTGGGTAATAACTTCGTCCTGTTGTCTCTCTTTTTTCATGTCTGTAGAGGCTTCTCGGCAGGGCCTGCACAAACCGCCTGCAGATTCTGTGTGTTCATGAACGTCGGTGTTCCAACCACTGTGTGCATGGCCCAGAACAACCCTCCCACTTCTTGATAACGCTCTGTTAGTCTGTTTGTTGTACACAAATGAGTGGAAGACCGTTCGACAATTTAAATGTATTAAAAGGGACTTTTTGTTGGTGGCTGATAGTATTGTCAACTTGTAGTGCTGTGTAATGTGTATTTGAGTGCATGCTTGTTAAATATGTGTGTGTTTTTGCTAGTGTCTGTATGGTAAATATGCTTTTCGTGTTGCCCATGCTTGCAACTGAATATTTAGAGTATCCAGTAATCTTTACAGGGTTATTAGGTCAAACCTATACAATAACTTATTTCTCTTTTTTAAATGACAACAAAATTCACAAAGCTGCCTTTAAATTAGAGACGGCTCATACTAATGATATTGTTCTCTGTTGTGCTGCTACTGTAAGTCATCAGTTGCCTTTAACATTTTACATTCAGGGGCTCAACAATAAGAGTTTTTCCTTGGCCCACCATAAATACATTATTATGTCAAAAAAGGTATGTTTGAACACTGTTTTCCTTACATTAAAATGTACAGCAAATACATTATTATGATTTTACATTATTAGGATTTTATTAGTTTTTGATAAATTCTGAGAAATTCTATCATTTACTCTCTTACGTTGTTCCAAACAAGTGTGATTTCTTCCTGTGGAACATGAAAGAAGATATTTTGAAGAATGATCATTTTGTCTTTGCAATTTTCAGCAGGAAACTGGTTTCTAATATTCTTCATAATATGTTATTTTATGTTCTGCAGAAGAAAGAAATGCATCAGGTTTTGAACAACAGAGGGTTAGTAAGTTATAACAGAATTTTTGCATGGACCATTCTTTCACCTTCAATACATTACAGAAAAAGTTGGCAAGGTTTACATATATATGAATATAATATACATATAATCCAGTAATGATATAGCACTGACTGAACATCTGACACCTGAGCCAAATCTCTTTCACACTAGCCCTGGGCCCTTATTGTTGAGCCCTGTATTTGCTTAGTTAATAAATATTAGAGGACAAGTTGTATCTTGAGTTGGTAATGTTGGTGTATGTACTAAGTTATAATGTTCTTAATTTCATTCTAACTCTATTTTCCCAACACAGCAAGTACATCATCAGTACACTCCAGTTAAAGCAAGAGGTTATTTCATGAAGTGAGATTTTGAACTTTTCAAACAGAAAGGGGTCCACATTTATGTTTTTTCAGAATCATGCAGTAAAACCTGATGCCAAAATGTGAAAGACATCAGTATATCTATATGCAGATGGTTTGACATGAACTCACTGCCAATGATTAAGCGTGTTTTAATGGAGTTTGCAAAATCTACAGGTTCAGAAACCAGATTGTCAAGTAGCAATGCTTCGAAGAAGCTTTATTGCATATGTTGTGTTGAAGCGATTCTTTAATCCTGAAACAGATTCTAAAATAGATATTACTAAAATAGTAAAAGATTTTACAAATAAAACACTACACACTCCAAACACAAACACACACACTACTTATATTTACTTTATAGCACAAGGCTACACTAGATTGAGTGACTCTACACTGAAGAGAAGCTCACAGATTAATCTATTTATATTTTAAGAATCAAAGTTGACCCTAAATATGTCAGCAAGCATTTATATGTTTGTAAATATTACAGTAATATACTCTATATTATACCATGTAGAAACTTTGCAAGATTATTCTTAGGTCAATTTTCCTCCCATCCTTAGGTAGCTACTGCTCAATCTGCATTTGTTAGGTGGATTCAGAGACATTATTAATGAATGCAAAGCGGCATGATGTTGATGGTAAATATTAAATATACCTCAGTTCCACGTGTGCATTCGAAAAAGTTGAATAAAAACTCTTTTATGAAAATAATGTAGGCATGATTCCAGTTACCAAACAAAGATCTAAATTCTGTTGAGAGGATGCTTCGAAGGCTGTTTTATTTCTTTTAACAAATTAGCAGTTTTCTTGCTAACAAATTGCAGTTATGAGCTTATCAGAAAGACTGCGTTTAAAATGAACTCTCTATGATAACCTACTATTTATTTAACCACCTAAATGTTTTAGGGGACTTCTAAGGATTTCAGTTGAGACAAATTCAGTATAAGAAAAAATAAATGAACCATTTGAATAACTTCTTTGTATTTGTCTTTTTATTTTTACGATACTGTGTATCTTTAAGATTTTGCATGCCTTTCACATGTGTCAAATGAAATGTTCCCATGGTTTGATTTATGATTTTGTTTTCATGTTTTTCTTTTGTTACATCCATGTTGACTAATAGGAAATGAAGTGCTAGCGTGTGGCCCGTGAGAGTGTACAGGTGCAAGTGGGTGTGTTTTCTCTGTATGAGTGCATGCACCGTACCCTAGTTCTTTGCTCTGCTGCTGAGCTTTGATCTTTTCAGAAAACTATAGCAGCCTAGTTACCTAATAGGAACTGTAGCCATAGCAACACAAGTATGTGATCGGCTTTCAAGGGCAGCCCATTTCTCCCGTGCCTCCATGCTGCCTGGTTACATTTGTATGTGCTATCTGGGTCGCAGTTCATCAGACATGTTCACACATCAGAACACCAAGTTCTGCACATAATTAACACTGATGCTATTCTATGGCAGAAATGGTATCATTACAGTCTGTTGCATCTGCCTACATAGACCAATGCTGTTCAGGAGGTACATAAACAAAACTAGAAAAACTAGAGCGCTTTGATAACTGGGGTATTTACAGTGAGAATTACCTCACCAGTAATTACATACCTGTGTTTATGTGTGTGCATGAAATCTCAACCCTGGTTATTCACCATCTGTGGTTATCATAAACTGCCATCTATACACCCTCACTCAAAATACACTGAAAAAATCAGGAGGATGGCCCAAGTCAAAGGAAGGAGACAAACAGTAGCAGCACAAGAATGGGATTTAACCTGCAGGAACAGCAAAGCCTCATTCATACTGCTTCAGATTTAGAAAACAACTTTTTTTTATATATATATTAAACTAGTGTGTGTGTGTGTTTTGTGGTGCATCTGGTATTCACATTATAGAGACAAAACATAATAATACCACACGCTTTGACCTTATGGGGTCATTTTTTGGTACCCATGAGAAAAACAGCCTATAAATCATAAAGAATGATAAAAATAAATAAAAAAAATGATAGTAGTTTTCTTTTTTTCTTTTTTTGAGGGTTACATTTAGGTTAGGGGATATAATATACAGTTTGTACTGTATAAAATGTATATGGAAGTCCCCATAAATCATGGAAAATCAGTGTGTACTGGTATATCTGGTTTATGAAGACACAAATGTGTATAATGACATGGATACTACAACATAAACATGGTTTATGAGGACACTTCCTGTGTCTCTGTAAAACAAAAGGCTTAAAAACATACAAAACGGTATTTTATGAAATTCCAAAATTGGCAGTAATTTCCTGCAGGGGAGGTTTAGGTGTAGGGTTGCTGTAGGGCTGATATAGAAAATACAGTTTTACAGTATAAAACCATTATGCCTATGGAGAGTGCCTGTAGTATCTGCGTGTGTGTGCTCTTGTTTTGTGACATATCAGGACACAACTCTGTATAATGACATGGGTATGACAAATGTATTAAAGGAGAGGGTGACTTATGAGGACATAACCCATGTCCCCATTTTTCAAAATGCTTATAAATCATACAGAATAGTTGTTGTTTTTCGAGAAAAAACTGGTAAGGTTAGGTGTAGGGTTGGTGTAGGGCTGATAGAATATACAGTTTTACAGTATAAAACCATTATGCCTATGGGATGTCCTCACTTTTCACAAAACAAACGTGTGTGTGTGTGTGTGTGTATATGTGGAATAATTTTTGGAAGAAATTAATATTTTATAATATATATATAGTATAATATATAGGAAACATCTTAAGTGAGAAATGTGCAGCACTGTTGTTATTTAGAAAAGTAGTGTTGAAAACATGTGTTTGTGCTAAATGTGCATGAAATCATTTCTTATTTTTTTTTTTTTTTACAAATCTTACAATTCCAGAAACATGGTAACCTTGAATCCATGGGTTTAGACGATGGCATATCTAAATCTCCCATCAGGTGACAGCTATTCAGACTTTCATTCAATTTTCTTTTGCACTGTCCTTTCTTTAAATAGTACATTACAAGTAAGAGAAATCTTTTCACTGATACAAAGATCAATACTGTGCCTGGGATTTTACTTACAGGCTGGACTCTAGTGGATCTGAAATCAAGGAAATCCCTGGAGGGTCTTACAGAGGTAAAGCAGAAGCTTTGAAGTGTCGTGTCTCAGAGGGATTAGAAGACCAGATTAGGAGAGAGAATGAGATTCCAATAGACATTTTAAAATGCTGTTTATAGAGCTCAATTTCCTCAAGGGAACATGTTTGATGACAGGGCTTCTTCCAGTACAGCAGATAACCTCATCTGCTGCTCACTGGAGGTGAGTAATGAGCTCAACTATCAGTGACTATGCTGATGATCAGACTGAAGGCCACTGAGCATGTGCAGTAAGTCTGCTCAGGGCCTTGCTGCTCATGCAGTTACTTCATCTTCCTGTGCTGTCACAGGACTGCCTGCCATCAAGCAGCCAGCCCTGAAAGTTTAATGAACAGCATTTAAGCCTTCACAATCGCTTAAGTGGTTGGGACTACTGGCAGTGAAGACAGAGGAGCTCTGGGGAAATAATGAAGAGAGAATAGAAATAGAGAGTAAAACTGAAAAATGGAGTTGATTATAAAAGACAAAATAAAACTTCTAAATATTTGTAAATAAAATAATAATTAATGACATGTATAATGTTTATCTGCTCTTGGTGATATTGTGCTCTCATTAATATTATATATATTATTACAAAATTGTAATATTTACATCAAAATATTTAATAAATATAATAATGTTACAGCTAATGTGCTATACAGTTTAATATGCCTCAATATGAATGGTAATAAGTCTCTTTTGTGTGATCTTATCTTTCTATCAGTGCTGAGTTGAGAGCAGCTGACTGCACACTCACTGCTTGCCCACATGAAACATCGACACATGCATTTCATCTACAGCTCTCTGCTGTCTGCCCTTTCATATCTCTTCTGGTAGGAACCTTGAACCCTTTTGACTCTCTCCCTCTCATCCCTATCTCTTCTGTGACTACAAAAGGAGCACTGGAGTTTGTTTGCAGATTCTTTTACTACCCCACTGGAATAAACTTGAAATGCACAATAAGTGAATGTGTAGATAGGAAAACCTAATGTTTTCAGCCAATGAAACCATTACATAGCCTTCAAGTTCAAGTAAACTGTATGAATTAATGTACTAAATCACACAATAAATGCATACTGCAAAATCTACAGTAAAGAACCCCATACAGATCAGAATGTTAGGTTAAAAAGCAATATGACTGTCATAATGCATGACATTTTCATGAAAACCGAAGATAATTGATATTTAATGTTGCTGTGTACCAGAAATCTCCAGAGGACTTCAAACGTTGTTGTTGGAAGTGGTTCTGAAAACCGTCAGAGTACTTTCATGTCAATGATCCTCCATTAAATACAGTCCATGCATCTCCTTTATTTATCGCAAGATATAATGCGCATTAATCAAATTACATATATTCATAGCTGTAGTGAAGGAGAACTTGGAAACATCCCAAGTTCTTTGTTCTCGTTCTCAGTACCTCTTCGGTATGATTGAGTAACAACCTGGTTGTTTCTAGAACAGACACCTTCATATGTACATGACCCAGTAATCTGAAACACTTTGACTCTGTAATTACTTCAGAAAGATGTGCCTGGACTGGAGATTTGAGTATGAAGAGAAGGCTAAAATCAGTATGTGTTTAGAATCTTATGTTTACCTGAATGTGGGTTGTAGCCTATCGATTGTCTCGTTTGAGTTTGAATCACTGTAATAGAGCATCATTGCCCTCTGCTGGCCACTGTGTCACACTGCAGGGTGCAGGCACTTCACTCTAGTGACGGATGATGTTTACAGGCCAGAGGCCAGCGAATATACCAGAAGTCTGGGTTTTATGATCATTTGTTACAATAATACCGTTTGAATCATTGGTGTGATACAGACAGTTTGCTAACAAATTATTTAATAACAGTTGGCTGCATTTATACATTTATTTATCACATTTTGATCTCACCTTATAAGAATCACTTAACTTAATTAATATTCAATAAGCATAAACATGAATGGCCATGGACAAACAGCAAGGATTACAGTCTTCAGAATGCAAAACAATATACACAACAGTTTCAGGAACATTTACATATTTCATATCACAAACCCAATAAAAATAAAATGGCTCTATTTCCAAGAAGGTACAGTAGGTTTGATGTTGGGAAAGAGAATACACAACAAGTTTAGGATTAAGAATTAGTGTCATCTAAGTTTCATCTTTACGACTATAACAAATGTGTGACAGCCTCAAGATACAACATTGTAGGAGTGCTTTTCAAACCTAAGCCTTGTCTCTGAAGATTCTCTAAACTCTACAATTATGAACCATTTCCATGTTTCCTGTGTATTTACAGAGACTGAATTTGGAGCAGAGAAGAGATTAGAGTATCCAGACTGTATGAATATAGTGATCATGAGATCACCAGGACTCTGTGTATTTAAAGAGACTCTCCTAAAACAGTGTTTGGATATTTAAGTGCTTTGTGGTATTAAGCAGATTTTCAGTAGCAGAGGAAAGGGGCTCACAGAGACATTAAGTCAGAGAGGCCGATAATGAGATAATACTATTGTAGTGTTGAATGTTGAGTAATGTGCCTTGGTATGAGAGACAGAAGTAATAAATGCTATTAATATGAGCAAGAGTCATAATGACTTCAGACACCAAGGTGTGCACTGAGTCGACAAGAAGCGTCTCCTACAATGTCCAGCTGGTGTCTGAGCTCCTCGACCACATCGGTGGCGCTGGCATGTCCTTCAGCACACACAGCTCTGTGTGTATCGGGTTATACCCAGAGAGAATGGACGCTGGACTGTCTTTGAAAATTCACTGTAAAGAATAAAATAGAGGAAATATATGGTCAAAGCAAAACAATAATGATAACGCATGCAAAAGTAACAGGTCACAAATTGAAAAACAGATTTACCGCATTCTAAATTTGGCTTCCTCAAAACTCTCTGAAGCGAGTAAACATCTTGAAAGGTGGTGATGAGACACTCCTGTTTACAGGTGACACTGGGCTCAAAGGGCAGGATTTTAGCAGAGCCTGAGAGAGAGTGCTTCAAAACAGAACATGTGCGTTTCAAAGTCATTCACTTCAGCTAACTTCATTAACTGTTGTTAGGGTAATAAGATTGTTCTTTAAAGAAATTAATACTTTTATCTAGCTAGTATGCAGTAAATGTATCAAAAGTGACAGTATCAATAGTTACAATGTTACACATTTTATTTGAATAAATGCTGTTCTTAAGAACTTTCAGTCAACACTAACATGTTCAACTGTGATAACAATGAGACATGTTTCTTGAGAATTAAACCAGCATAATAGAATGATTACTGAAGGATGTGACCCTTGAGACTGGAATAATGGCTGCTGAAAATTGAGCTTAAAATATATTCAATAGAAAACAATTTATTTAAATGTAAATTGTTTTTAATCAAATGAATGCAACTTTGATATCTTTTAAAGATATTTAAAAAGTGAACTCGATCAGTATTTTATTCATATTTTTTGTTCAAACTAGTTATTAGATTACACATTTTTGTTGTGTAAAACGAGTTCTGTGTATCTACCTTAAGTTCACTGATTGAGGAGAGAAGCCAGCGCCGTATGCTCGAGCTGAACCCTCCTGCTTACACAGGCCAAACTCTACCGTGAAGAAATAGCACTGCAATGGCAAAGACACCAACATAACCACCATCAAAACTACTGCAAAATTATTAAAACTTCATGCCTAGGACAGCGAAATGTACAGAAATACATACTGTTGCTAACTTCTGCACAGCATCATCAGAGCGACGAGAGAAGCCAGTCCTAATTCCTGAGAGAACTGTGCAAAACTGGGTTCGCCAACAGAGGAACATGACCCAGCAGCTCATGACATGTGTCCCTGAAAGACACAGACATGAAGATCTCTTTAACTGTTTGTAAAGCTTTTTTTTGGCCAAGCAGAATAAGGCCTAGTACACAAGACATATACTAACAGTGTGTAATGTGAAGCAGGGCAAAGCACATAAAGGTTTGATGTGAACATACATCACTTACTGCTGTAGAACTGCAGCTCTGTGCAGAAAAGAATCGATTTCTGGTGATTTCTGGGATCCACATTGAGTATTTATTTCAATGGGCACCTTTATGTTGTTTATGATTTTACTTCCTTTAATGTGTAATAAATCTGTTTCTGCATGTAAGCCATCTGCAAAGTTACAAAAACCAAATGGAGATAATCTCCTCAGTAGAAAACACTTTTAAAACACTGTTTGTAGTCCTGCTGTTATCTTATTATCTAGTCCTGACTTGCTACATCACCATGTTAAACATTTGCTTAATTCTCACCTACTGTTTTATTTGGCCCCTCAAATAACAGTTAGGTTAGTAATAAAGGATATGTTGCAAGAGCCAATAAAACAAACACTGTATGGACCAACGCCACAGTTGCTCATTAAAGTTTGGGAGCTAAAACCCAGTTGACCAATCAACAACCAATCAATCAACAGGCTGGGCCAGCTGACCAATCAGAGCAAACTGGGTTTTCAGAAAGCTGGGCTTTAAAGAGACTTGAACTAAAACAGAGTGGCTGTGTCCAAAGCTTAGGCTGCTGACTTGTTGCCTCACTGATTTATCAGGAAATGACTTTGAAGGCAGTGTTTGCACATGAAGGCACCTTATGAAACTGATTTTGGACAGGCTTCTGAGGCAGCGTAACAGTTTAAGGATCTACAACAATTCAGAGTGAGATTTGGTGATAATACAGTAGCTAATATTTAATTAATAATACTGATATCTCGCTAGAAGTAACATCAAATATGGTTGTTGGTCAGAAACATACATTTACACAGAAATTGACAACCAAATGCAACTTTTAGACGACATCCTTATTTTTTAGCTCAACTGTCACAGAATGGAATGCACAGGATTGTGGGATATCAAAGGCAGTGAAGGATACATCTATGCTGCCTTCAAAACCGATCAGATGAAGGCATCTCAGGAGACCGAAAGTGAAGCTAACATTGGATTAGGATGTGATTTGTTGCCTTCCTACCTTGGAATGCATCCTCTGAAGGAGCCATTGTTTCAGACAGAGGGTAAAAAGAGGTGCTGCAGCAGTGTACACATTTTGTACAAAAAATTGTTTTCATTTTAAAATATGTAAATGATAACAAATAAATGTATGACTTTTAAATAAGCATAATGGGGATCTTTAATAACTGTCATAAATATAAAATTACTATTGAGAGTATTGGCTATGAAGAATCACTATAAACTTGATCCTCCTGAAATCATGTGACTGAGTTTCAACACTGAAATGTGGTTGAAAGAATGTCAGTTGTTTCAACACTGAAAAAAAACATTTAGAAAATGTTTCATGCCAAATGAAATAATTATAACTCAATGTTGAAATTTTAACAAGATCTTTACAAAAAAATAAAAAATAAACAAAGTTAAAACAATGCTGCAATACATCAACATGTATTTGATATTCAAAATCGAAACAAAATTAATCAGTGATTTAACCTTGATCCATGAAGCTGATTCACCCAAGAATGGAGCCGAGACCCCAAAGTGCAAAAGAAACTGCTTAAATCATCTGGATTCAGTTTGATTTACTGTATAAAGGTGATGTGTCTGTTTCATTTCTGTGTTCATGCATCAGGTGTGACAGACAGTGTTGCTTAAACAATGGGTGCTGCTGCATAAAAGCCTGTTTCAAAAGATTGTGTCAATTGATAGCTTTCAGTCATCTGCTTGCCTGTACAAAATATATATAATCATAGGATGCTTACTGAATGTCGCCGTTTAGTTTAATGCAAACTGTGTAAAAATAACTGGCGGTCAGTGGAGCAAAGCTTTGTGTGACGTCACGTGAAAACTATCAATAAACAGGCCTGAAGAGATAAAGCGATATACAGTGTGCTTTATACTCACGGTTCAGGAGTGTAGAGAGGATCTGAACTGTGACGCACATATTGTGTACAGTGAAACACTCTGAAGGCCAGACCAGCTAGAAAGTCTCTCGGTGACAAATACCCAGCAACAGGGCGAATGGTGAAGCCAGTTCGCTCTGAAACACACATACGACAGCCATACAACTACTGCCCTCTGCTGGTGACACAACTAATACTTCTCATCACCTAGTATTGTAGCTATTGTACAGTTAAAATATATCTTAAAAACATACTTTATCTACGTATGTGCACTCATGAAATCTCACCTCTCAGGAAGTTGGACACATCCTCCAGCTGCGGTATGTTGTCCTCTCTGTAGCCACAGTACTGGGTGAGCAGAGGCAGGTTGTTCAGAAACTCTCGACAGGCGTGTGTGGGTACAGCTTATTCAGCTCCCGAAAAACGACACCCACGTCTTCACCTCTTCCTCGGTAAACGCTACACGTGGTACCCAGGTGAAAAAAAGTGCACTTGAGGTGCACTAAAATCACTTAATTACAAGAAAGTACATTTGTAGTACATTCATATTTTTTGTGCTAAAATCAACTGTAAAAATAATACACTATTAATACACTAATTAAAAGTATATTTTTACTTTAGTAGTACTTAAGTGTAATTAATAAAGTATACTAAATACCATTTATATTTTAAATGTATTTTTAGTGCATAAAACAAATATATACTTTTGAAAAAATAGACAGAAGTCTTTTTTTAGTGTATTTCTTACAAGTACATTTTAAGCAAGATTAAAATAGTTCATTGTTAGTGTACTTTTACATAGCTATCAAAGTACACTAGCAATGAACTTTTTAATGTTTAAAATGTACTTGTTAAAATCACTAAAAAACTCTTCTGTCTATTTTTCAAAAGTACATTTGTTAGTGCACTAAAAATACATTTTTTAAAATAAGGCTTTTAGTATACTTTATTAATTACACTTAATTACTATTTAAATTAAAACATACTTTTAATTAGTGTATTTATAATGTATTGTTTTTACAGTTGTTTTTAGCACAAAAATAAGAATGTACTACAAATTACTTTCTTGTAATTAAGTGTTTTTTAGTGCACTCGAGTACACTTTATTTTAGTGAAAATACTAAAGTAGTACTTACGTGTAATTAAGAAAGTATACTAAATACCATTGATATTTTAAATGTATTTTTAGTGCATATAAATATGATATACTATTGAAAAATTACACAGAATATAGTTTTATTACTGTATTTCTTACAAGTACATTTTAACGCATTAATAATATTTCATTGTTAGTTCATTGTTAGTGTACTTTTAGAAAGTTTAAATAAAATTAAAGCTGCAAGCAGCGATGAAGCGGACCTCGCACCGGGCTCACCGCAGTAAGTGGCTTTAGTAGATATGTGAGCGGTGAGAAATATGCATTTAAACTCAGAAATATAAGTGGAATATGTCAAAGTTTATTCCATATATCTGCCAATTTTCCTGTTGTAAGCAGGTGGCTGTCATTATAATGGAATATTGGCCTTCAGATGTGTTCAGGCCAGGACTCTTATCGAACATGTGAAGTTTAGGGAAGATTGAACATTTAATGCCTGAGTTACAACAACTTCTCTTCCGATGGCGAGACATCAAATTTTGTCATGGCTCATGGACACACCTTTAACAAAATCTCAAGATCTCCACAATTTAACATTGCAAAGAACTTTAGATTAGACTGACCAAAATAAAATTTGGATGTCATAAAATTTCTTGGAGTAGTTATTTGCAGTGTAAAACATTGACACTTCCTGCTGCCAGCAGGTGGCGCTATGACTATGACTGAATATGGGCATGTAGATCTGTTAAGGGCAGAAGTCTTATCTAACATGTGAAGTTTGAGGCAGATTGGACATTGTATGTCTGAGTTACAGCAGCTTCCTTTTTCATGGCTGAAACATCGAAATTTGTCAGGCGCCATGGACACGCCTTTAGAAACCTCAAGATCTTCGCAATTAAACATCGCAAAGGTTTTAAGATTACACTGACCAAGTTTGGTGTTTATCTGAATAAATCTCTAGGAGGAGTTCGTTAAAGTACAACCCTGAAAATGGCAAAACTATGCCAATTTTGCAGAGAAAATTCTAAATAACCGACTTCCTGTTGGGATTGATTCATACCAAGAGACTTTTTGTAGGTATTGGTGTGTTACATGTGTGTACCGATTTTTGTACATGTATGCGTGAAACATAGCTCGAGGCACTCCATTGAAGTGCATATGCACTCGTTGAAAGTGTATAGGTGGCTTATCGAGCCATTTTGCCACACCAATGGAATATTTGCCTTCATGTCTGTTCAGGCCAGGACCCTTATCACACATTTAAAGTTTGGGGAAGATCGGACATTTTATGCCTGAGTTATAACATATTTTATTCCCATGGCGAGACATCAATTTCGTCAGGCCATGGAACGCTCTTAACATAATCTCAAGATCTTCACAACTAAACATCACACAGGTCTTTAGATTAGACTGACCACAAAAAGACATTGATGTCATAACATTTCTGGAAATAGTTTGTTGCAGTGTAAAATATGTCACTTCCTGTTGCCAATAGGTGGCTATGACTATAACTGAATATTGGCATGTAGATTTGTTCAGGTCAAGAGTCTTATCCAACATGTGTAGTTTGGGGCAGATTGGACATTGTATGTCTGAGTTACAGCAACTTCCTTTTATGGCTGAAACATCGAAATTTGTCAGGCGCATGGACCGCCTTCTAACGAAACCTCAAGTCCTTCAGCAATTTAACATCGAAATGGCTTTAGATTACACTGACCAAGTTTGGTGTTGATCTGAATAAATCTCTAGGAGGAGTTCAGTTAAAGTACAACCCTGAAAATGGCAAAAACAGCACCAATTTTGCAGGGAAAATTCAAAATAACCGACTTCCTGTTGGGATCGGATTTCGATACCAAGAGACTTTTTGTAGGTATTGGAGTGTTACATGTGTGTACCAATTTTTGTACATCGTGAAACATAGCTCAGACGCACTCCGTTTAAAGTGTATACGCACTCGTTGAAAGTGTATAGGTGGCTATCGAGCCATTTTGCCACACTCTATGGAATATTGGCCTTCAGATCTGTTTAGGCCAGGACCCTTATCACACATGTGAAGTTTGGGCAAGAACGGACATTTTATGCCTGAGTTATAACATCTTTTATTCCCGTGGCGAGACATTGAACTTCATCCGGTAGCCATGGACCGCATCTTTAACAAAAATTCAAGATCTTCACAACTAAACATCACACAGGTCTTTAGATTAGACTGACCACAAAAGACATTGATGTCATAACATTTCTAGGAGTAGTTTGTGCGAGTGTAAAATATTTAACTTCCTGTTGCCAATAGGTGGCTATGACTATAACTGAATATTGGCATGTAGATCTGTTCAGGTCAAGAGTCTTATCCAACATTTGAAGTTTGGGGCAGATTGGACATTGTATGTCTGAGTTACAGCAACTTCCTTTTTCATGGAAACATCGAAATTTGTCAGGCGCCATGGACCGCCTTTAGAAACCTCAAGTCCTTCGCAATTATTATTGCAAGGGCTTTAGATTACACTGACCAAGTTTGGTATTGATCTGAATAAATCTCTAGGAGGAGTTCGTAAAGTACAACCCTGAAAATGGCAAAACAACAGCAATTTTGAAGGAAAATTCAAAATAACCGACTTCCTGTTGGGATCCGGTTTCGTACCAAGAGACTTTTTGTAGGTATTGGAGTGTTACATGTGTGTACCAATTTTTGTACATGTATCGTGAAACATAGCTCGAGGCACTCCGTTGAAAGTGTATAGGTGGCTATAGAGCCATTCTGCCACACCCGGTGGAATATTGGCCTGAAGATCTGTTCAGGCCAGGACTCTTATCACACATGTGAAGTTTGGGGAAGATCGGACATCTTATGCCTGAGTTATAACATCTTTTATTAGCATGGCGAGACATCGAACCTTGCGGGCCATGAACAAGACCTTTAACGAAAACTCAAGATCTTCACAACTGAACATCGCACAGGCCTTTAGATTAGACTGACCACAAAAAGACATTGATGTCATAAAATTTCTAGGAGTAGTTATGCATGCGTAAAATATGTCACTTCCTGTTGCCAATAGGTGGCTATGACTATAACTGAATATGGGCATGTCAATCTGTTCAGGTTCGAGTCTCATCAAACATGTGAAGTTTGGGGCAGATTGTTCATTGTATGTGTGAGTTATAGCAACTTCATTTTTCATGGCGAATCATCGAAATTGCCAGGCGCCATGGACACTGCCCTTCACGAAAAGTCAGGATCTTCAGCAATTTAACATCGCAAAGGCCTTTAGATTAGGCATACAAATTTGGTGTTGATTTGAAGAACTCTCTAGGAGGAGTTGTTAAAATACAACACATGGAAATGACCAAAATTACACAAAATATGCTCATAATATTAAAATAACCGACTTCCTGTTGGGTTTAGAATTTCAGCTCCAAGAGTCTTTTTTGTAGGTATTGGTGTGTTACATATGTGTGCCAATTTTCGTCATGTATGCGTGAAACATAGCTGGAAGGCTGTTGATTTTCTTGGTATAGGTGGCTGTCGAGCCATTTTGCCACACCCTCTTCTGAATCCTATATCAGACGAAAATTTTCACCAGGTTTGCGAGTGTGCAAAGTTTCATGACTTTTGAGCATGTTAAAGCCCTCAAAAATGCGATTCATTCGGAGAAGAAGAAGAAGAAGAATAATAATAAATATAGCTGCAAGCAGCGATGGCGAGACTCAAGCCGTCAGTGCAACGCCACCCGTGGCATCGGAAAACTTGCCCAGCGGCATAAGCATTACAGTAACCCTCTGGCAATCAAATTTTAAGGGATATGGCAGTTAAAGGGTTAATCCGACCGTCTAGACTTTGAAATCACATACACAGAACAATATATATAACTTTAGTAACACTTTATTTTAATATATATATAAATGTATAAGGTGTACATTGTAGCTGACACCTAAATTAACACATTAAAATTGTTTTATGACTGCAAGTCTTTCTCCTCAAATGCTATTGAGCTTCAAATTTGCTTTTGAGTCCATGTGAAAAAGTAGCATAATTTACATATGACTTACAGTTTGTTTTAATAAATATCAAACATTCAATTTAATGGTGCATTATAGCTGTCACCTAGATGAACAATTACAGTTGTTTTATATGACTGTAAGTCATTCTCTTCAAATGCTACTAGTTAGAAAAGTGTATAACAATATCACATGTAACTTAAGAACCTGACCTAAATTTGGGAGACTCTGAGAGTCAATGTCAAGACAACTTTATGCCTGTTTTATTTTCTTTAGTTTTTCTTTTCTCTGTGGGGCACGGATTGCTGATGTCCTATACCCAGGCATAGATGTCCATCCATCAATTCTGAACATTCGGCCGCAAACATGAGTGTGAGAAGCGTTATTGTGTGGATGGGAGAATGGTAGCATGTTTTTTTGTTTTTGTTTTTGAGCAGCAACTGGGATGGGTGCCCCCCTCTGGGAGTTGGTGCCCTCACGAAGACTGCATATATATTTATACTGCATAATGTTAACAAATTAGACATTATTTTACAGTGTTACCAAATCCTTAAATAATTTATTAGTGTTTGTAATGATTTTAATGACCTATAAGCATTTGTGAAATAGTTTTGCTTGCATGCAGCTTTATCTACTGTCAAAGGTTGAAGAGTTTTACTGTTACATCCATGAGATTAATAAATGTGTATCCTCACAGGTTGTCATAAGGTCAGTATCAAATAAGGACTTTGAAATTATTATTTTGCAGCTTCAAATTAGGGTTCTTAGGATGTTTTAAATCCCTAAAACTGTCCAAGAAAGGATAAGGCCTAAGAGATTTCTTAACCTGTAATGAAAAAAGCACCACCATTAGCAACAAAAACAATAACAATTTAAATACAATTTTTTTCCTGATTGTCAAAGGGATGATTAGGTCTCTCTCTCTCTCCTCTCTCTGCCAGACAGCCCCTCCCTACAGTCCACACACACTGTCACAGTCACCCAGCCCCTCACACTCCCCCTCCCTCTCCCCTCCCTTACCTCACACAGACAGGGTGGCCAGAGTGAGATCATGTCAGTTAGAAGTCTGACAGTTTTAATTACTTTCTTTTATTTGTGGGAGAATCGTGAAACTATGCATATTTCCTCAGAATGATTTGATCTTTGTATAAAAAAATGCTGAAGTGTTTGGAAGCTGCAATTTAATCATACAAGACAATTAATGTTTCCCTTTTTACTGTCATTTCAAAAATTCACCACGACAAAACCGTTCAAGTAGCAAATCCGTTACTTGAATTTAAGTTCCTCAATGGTTTTCTTCATGTAAACAAAGTTTGGTGTGCTTATAGTGCCCTGTGAGGAGTATGCATTAATTCACAACTGTAAAATCTCAAAAAGCCACACATTTAAATCAAAATAGCCGACTTCCTATTGATGTAGCTTATGACTGTAGACCTAGAGAGAATGATCACCGTCTTGATTAGAACAATTTATGTACCAAGTTTTGTGTCTGTGGCTGAAATTGCTTTACTTTTGACAAAGGTGGCTATAAGCGATGCCTCCTTCATGCCTTTTAAAAGCTTTGCCATTGTCTAGCTATCAATAATACCCGATATGTATTTTAGCAGGTTTTCATGTAAGTCTGAGCTTGTTGTCTACCTCAAACTCACCACAACAAGACATTCAAGTTTGACATTGCCATAGCAGCGCCATATTAGATAATATCAATATCCCACAACAGATTTACATACGGCCGTGTTTTGTCATTATTCTGATGAAGTTTAAGGAAATCGGAGTAAAAATAAGATGCTAAATTCAAAACTTATTTTTGAAATGACTTCGCTGCTGCCGGATTGAGAGGCGCGTTGACTCTTAATAGTCCCGCATATATCACGATCTGTATCGTACAGCGAACAAATGTTGATCAAATTTGAGGGGGAAATGTGTGGACGTTATTAGACATTTCCTGTTTCTCATTTCATATAATTTCCGCGCCTCACCACGGGCAAACCGTTCGAGATATCAAAATCCTGTAATTTTTCATCCCCAATGTCTTGAGATCATGTTCGCGAGTTTGCGTGGCGGGTTGAAAACCTCAGAGGTAGCGCAAAATTCCAGAGCATGCTTTTAAGCCTGAATAGTTGACTTCCTGTTAGGCGGAACCCCTAAGACATAAAGTGTGTATTCGGCCAATAAGGATCTACTCAGTGTACTGGGATTCCATACTCGTCACAGCACAGTGTGTGTGAGCTATAGTTCAAGATTTCTGTGAAGGTGTTGTTCCAGAAGTGGCTGTAGAGTCCCCTGTGCCCGCGCCAGATTTAACCCTCTGCAGCGTCCTGATGGCGCAGATTCCAATGTGTGTGCAATTTTCAAAGGTTTTGAGCATGTTAAGGCTAAAAAACCCCGAGGAAGGTTTGTAAAATAAAAAATAATAAATATAGCTGCAAAAAGAAAACAGCGATGATAGGCGAGCTCAAGCCACCAATGCGTAGCACCCGATAACATCAGGTAAGCGCTGTGCCCAGACCTTTATGCATTCACAATATCCCTCTGGCAGTGAGGTTTTTAAAGATGTAGATATTCGAGATTCAATCGAGATCATCTAGACTTTAAAATCCATTCTGAACAATATATATTTAGCTTTAGTAACACTTTACAATAAGATTTCATTGTAAACATTATGTTAATATGAACCAATATTTGCCCATATAACATTCATTCATGTCGAAGTTCATATTCCAAATTAAACATTGAAACATTGTTTTATTGTGATTTTTTTCAAGCACATTTATTAATTCAAAACCATATCCAATCTTAATAACTACCATTATTTTCATTTAATCATTTATGAGTGCTATACAATAGTCCAGAAAGCTGGAAGAAAACTCCCTTATATTATTCATGTGTGCAGAATTATTAAACTATATTTCTTTTACAGATGAAATGCGTAAAAAGAGTTTTAACTCAAACTTAAAGAGTCGAAAATTATGAAATACCCATGATAAATATCAAACACACATGCAATACAGAAGAAATGGATAGGTTAAGACTTGGGCCATTGTACAAAAAAATGCTGACTGGGTCATGTGTGAAGGTCAGAAAAGAAGAAGAAAAACAGGTCAAAGGAAAGAACTGACAAAAAGAAATTGCAAAATAATTAGGAATTAGTAGAATTAATTTTTAGTCAATTCTGCAAGACAGACTTTCAAGGAAAGGTGGAA
Organism: allo-octoploid hybrid of Carassius auratus x Cyprinus carpio; assembly: GCA_024542945.1. NCBI lineage: Eukaryota > Metazoa > Chordata > Actinopteri > Cypriniformes > allo-octoploid hybrid of Carassius auratus x Cyprinus carpio. The sequence continues at coordinate 26,275,893 of CM045073.1, read as the reverse complement.
TAAAAATGAATCTAAATCTTAATCCCAGTTCTGGAAGATATATTCCTCAAACCATCAGGACAAAGAGGTGGTGCTGGTCCTTCCACGAGTCACTCTAATCTATTCCTAAAAAACCTATATATAAAGTCTTAATATATAATTATTTCACAATACTTCATGGTATTCTAATTAAATCATTTTGGAATCTTAGATCTCTCTCAGAACCTGACATTTGAAATTCTGAGACTCCAGGAAAGTGTCAGTTCTGTAAAATGTTGGTAGCTGGAGACTAAATGCTCCCTGATGGTTTCACTAATTCATTTAACACACACACACACACATTCCCTGAAGTGACAGAGGGACAGAATGACATCAGAATATATGATAGTTTTTTAATTTTCTATCATCCATATAGTGTTCATGTATAGTCATGAAGCAATGCATATTTCCTCAGAATGACTTGTCTTCTATGTGTACATTTTTTTGAAGTGTTTATAAGCTTGCACTTTAAAAAATAAAATACATTACTAGTTACTTTTTTACTATTGTAAAAAAAATCACCCGCGACAAAACCATTCAAGCTATCAAAATTCATTAGCACCTCTTCTGTAAGATAAGTTCTTTAAACAGTGGTAAAAGAGGATGTGGTGCGTCCTTCAGAGTCTCTGAAAATGTCTGTCCATAAAAGCCTATAAGAATTATTCTTAATATCTGATTTCTAATACTTCATGTGTTTTTCTAATTAAGTGAGAAGTCATTTTATCAGTAAATACATAAGAAAAATTCATATTATTTTTCTTTGAAAGATTTCTATAAATGATTTAAATAGCCTTGTTTCTACAATAATTATTTAAAAGTAATCCTATAGCTCCATCTGGTGGCCATTATTGGTACTAGATTGCCAGCTTGGTTTATAAGTTATGATAGTTTTAATTTTATGCTGGCTCTTGAAAATGATAAAGCTATGTAAGAACTTACTGGCTGCTGATGACGGCCTACGGTATATATAAAAATTCATTAAACGTTTGATTAAACATTTTAAAGATATAGTCGAAATAACTATTGTATTTTTTATGTTACTTTAATAAATCGCTATAGCCACACCATTAAAAGATATCTAAACCCATTCGCGAATTTAACATCTTCAGTATATGAAGCTGTGTTAAAACAGTTTGGTGTGAACTTTCTGTGTCTTCTTGGAGGGAGAATTGAATTATTTACAGGGCTGGGGTTTATCTTCGTCCACGGCCTTTCTGAGTTCTGTATCAATCTGTGTTGTTGTTTGTTTGTTTTATTTTATTTTATTTATTTTTCATGGAGAATAATGAGCACTTTACTCTCCCTTTTTAATAAATGTGCTTATAAACCAAGAACAAGCTGTTATAGCTGTATTTATAAACTGCTTACTACTGACTATTAATATTGGGACAAGGCTTTATAAAAGAATGAACTGACTATTTACTAATGAGTGCGAAGTTATTATAAAGTGTTATCAATGCATTTGCTTCAATATTTACAAATTAGACATTATTTTACAGGTATCAAATCCTTAAATGATTTGTAAGTGTTTTAATAATGATTTATTACACAAGCATTGTGAAAGTTCTGCTTGCATTACAGCTTAGTCATGATCTGTGAACAGACAGATTTACTGTTACATCCCATGGATTATGTAAATTCAAAATAAATATCATATCTACAGGATGTCAGAGGTCAATTATCAAATTAATTTGAAATTATTATTTACGGCTAAATAAAGGTTTTTAGGATTTTAAAATCCCTAAAAACTGTCAAAAAAAGGATAAGACCTAAGATTTCATGTGAGTGGCTAAAATTTTATTTGTTTTATATAACTATAGTAATACATAAACTATAAAATTATACAAAATGTATAAAAAATTTTGTAGTTATTCTTTTCAATGTTTTTTTATTATTTAAACTTTTTTTTTTTTTTTTTTTTTTTGGTTATTTTAAAAATTAGCCTACGGCAATCATTTCTAAACAGCTTGAATAACTTTTTAGTAATATTTATTATAGTCCCTGTAACTGTGTATAATCTAACAAACAAGTTTATTATGAAAACAAAGTGTACACCAGAGGGAGATTGGACGATATAAGAAATTGCTAATGAGTATAATAGAGCATGTTTTGGGTTTTAGGCGTTAAGATGCAGAAATGGACAAATCAAATGTAAAATAAAATGTAGGTGGTTAATTAAATGTCGATTAAGTCTTATTTAGGAGGCAAAATAATAGTAAATACGTACACATATTAAGCAAGCTGAATGAGTTTAATTTTTATAGATTAAAATTGAAGACAGAAGCAGCTGGTATATGCAGTCACTTAATATTAAAATCCAGTAGATCCACTTCAGATTTATTTCTCAACGGTTATGTTCACGTTTTCGTTTATATTCGCCAAGCAATTATGTATTTTGAAATAATCTTGTCCGTGATATGTATTCGTTCATTGCGACGAAGGCAGAATCCTGCAGCTCGAGATATGTTATTCTGCCAGTCGCGTTTTCAAATAGTCTTGCACACTTAAACGGGTCTAAACACCTGCATTTAAGCTCTTATTGTTATAATGGGTGTATTGTGTGCATTTATGGCAATATTTTAACAGAAAAAGCTCTTAAGCAAGAATAAATTCGTTTGTTTGAACTTGTGACACTGTAGCGATCAGGCGGTGATTTCGGTGGGCAGCCGCAGGTATTTCATTTTCACACAGACAGTTCAAAACATCTGAATTTGGCTGCCAGATTGATATGCTCTAATTGGTGAATTGTGTGATATCCTTTAATAACAGGTGTTGAAAATGGGCTGGAACACGGGCTGCAGTTCCACTGCAGCTCTTGCTCAGGCGGTGATTCATCTCGTGTTCTCACATTATCACTGACCACACATGTTATTAATGAGCCCTGACCGGTAATAATCATATATATTTGGTTTGAAAGCTTGTCGAGATTGAATTCAAATCAAAGTATTATTTTGTATTTATGATTTAAAAATGAAACTAAAGAGTCTCCTCCCTTTCAGTGAATTTCCCTTTAAGGAATTAGACCTGTGAGAGCATTTTCTCTCTCAGACAATGTAAGTCTCAGCACATAATACTCAAACAGAGGGACAGAGTGGATATAGATGTTAACCCTGACAGTTTAATTTCTATTGTATCCATACAGTGTTGTAAAATTCATTGAAACTATCCATATTATTTACTCAGAATGACTTTTTTTGTATGAAAAAGAGTTTGAAAGATGTTTGGAATTTAAAATGCAGGACAATTAATAATTCCATTTTACTGTCATTTAAAAAAAAATCACCACGACAAAACCGTTCCAAGCCTATCAAAATCCTTTACAGCAATTTAAGTTGTTTAAAATGTTTTGGCATCATGTAGACAAAGTTTGGTGGTAATATGGTGTTACTCTCCCTCTGGAGCAGTATGCATTAATTCACAGCTAAATGTAAAAATCCACATTCAAATCCAAAATAGCTGACTTCCTGTTGATGCGTAGCTGATGACTGTGAATTAGAAAGTTGTCCGTCTTGATAAGAACAATTTTTATGCGAGTTTGGTGTCTGTAGCTAAAACTAACCCCCACTTTTTGACAAAGGTGGCTTCTATAGAGTGCCTCTTCCGCCCTCTTATAGACTTTCCAGTGTCTGGTTATCATGATACTGATATGTGTTCTGAATTTCATGAAATTCTAGAGTATGTTATATGCCTTAAAATCACCTGAGAAGTATTCAAGTTTGACATGTTGCCACGACAATATTTTTAGATATCAATATCCCCCAGCAGATTTATATAGGCTGTGTTTTAACATTATTCTGTGATGAAGTTTGAAGCAAATGGAAGTAAAATAAGATGCTGAATACAAAGCATTTTGAAAATGTTACGCTTCCTGCTGCCAGTTGGGTGGCTATAACTGACTCCTAATAGTCACACATATATCACGGTGGTATCATACAATGAATATCTGATGAAGTTTGAAGTTAAAATCAGGAAATGTATGTGGATGGTATTTGCACTTCCCTGTTTCTCATTTCTAGCCATAATTTCCAGCGCTACCATACGAGCAAACCGTTTGAGATATCAAAAATCCCTGGCAATTTTTCATCCCCGTGTCTTGGAATCATGTTGACCCGGTTTGGCGACGTCGGGGTAAAACCTATGACAAATTATTTCAATTCCAGAGCATATGTACAACTCTAAATAGCTGACTTCCTGTTGAACGGGCCTATAACATGCACAATCACATGAAGTTGTTGACGCGATGAGATCTAAATGTGTACTGGGTTTCATGTGTATGTACAGAGTAGCAGTGTGAGCTATACATCCAACATTTATGACTGTGTGTTCCCAGGGGCGCTGCTTAGGAGAAGCCCCTGTACCCTTCAAAGTCCCATGCAGACATCCTTGGGCAGATTCCAAAGTGTCTTGAAACTTTCAAAGAGTTTTTGAACATGTTAAGGACCCCAAAGCCCCACAACTTTGTGACAAATATGAATAATAAAGCCCCAAATAATGTCCAACTTCCTGTTGGTAGACCTATGATATGCTGTCACAGTTGTTTGTATTGATGGAGGTTCTATCGTGTACCCACGGGCTACGTACGTCTCACGATATAAGTATGTATGATATATGGCCCTCATATTCAAGAGCTATGAGAGCCCTGTGCTCCGATGTATCAGTCTACCCGACCCTAATGGCGCGGGTTTCAATGTGTGTGCCAATTTCAAGACTTTTTAAGCATGTTAAGAATTTAAAAAGCCCCGAAACTGAAAGAAAAATAATAATAATAAATAATAATAATAATAATATGTAATAATAATAATAAATATAGCTGCAAGCAGCGATGGCGGGCCTCAAGCCACCAGTGCCATCGCGCCAACCAGTCGGCATCAGGTAAACTGTGCCCAGCGAACACAATGCATTACAATATCCCTCTGGCGGTGAGGTTTTTTAAAGGATATGGCAGTTAAAGGGTTAATCCGAATCATCTAGACTTTAAAATCACATTCACAGAACAATATATATATATATATAACTTTAGTAACACACTTTACAATAAGATTCATTCATAAACATTATGTTAACATGAACAATATTTATATAGCATTCGTTGTGTCGAGTTAATATTCCAAACTTAAACATTAAGAGCATTGTTTTTGTTGTGATTTTCAAGCACATTTTACCAATTCCAAACCATATCAATCTTAATAACTACCATTGTTTTATTTAATCATTTTATGAGTGCTATACAATAGTCAGGGAAGCTGAAGAGAAAACAGGTCAGAAGAACTGACAAAAGAATTGCAAAATAATTGGGAAAATAATGCAGAAGATTAATTTTTAGTCCAATTCTGCAAGACAGACTTTCAGGAAAGGAGGTGGAATAAAAATGAGCTCCTAAATCTTAATCTCAAACCATCCCTGAACAGAGGAGGTGGTGCTGGTCCTTCGAGTCTTTCTAATCTGTTCATAAAGCCTATATACTCTAAAGCCTTAATTTATAGTATTTCACAATACTTCATGGTATTCTAATTAAATCATTTTTGGAATCTTAAGTCTCAGAGCCTGACACAGAGTAATTCTGGAGACTCCAGGAAGGCAAGCAGTTCTGTAAAATGTTGGCTGGAGACTAAATGCTCCCTGATGATAGTTTCACACCTAATTCACTTAACACACACACACACACACACACAAATTACCCCGCAGTGACAGAGGGACAGTGACATCAGATGTATGATAGTTTTTTAATTTTCTATCATCCATATAGTGTTGTATAGTCCTTGAAACTATTGTCATGAGACCAGTCATTCTGAGGAAATATGCCTCAGAATGGCTTGCTATGTGTACATTTTTTTAAGTGTTTAGAAGCTGCACTTTAAAAATAAAGAACTTGTTACTGGTTCCTTTTTCAGGGAGATCAGAATCAAGTCAGAATGAGCTTTATTGCCAGGTATGTTTTTGCTCACGAGGAATTTGTTTTTAGTGACAGACTATTACTATTATTTCCAAAAAAAATCCTGCATTAAAACCATTCCAAGCTATCAAAATTCATTCACATCTGTTCTGTAAGATTAATTCTTTAAACAGTGGTAAAAGAGGATGTGTTGCTGAACAGCTAAGAGTCACTCAAAAGCATTATCTGTCCATAAAGCCTATAAAATTATTCTTAATATGAAGTTCACAATACTTCAGCTTGTTATTCTAATTAAGTGAGGGGTCATTTTATCAGTAAAATTCCTTAAATACATATTATTTTATTTGAAGATTTCTATAAATGATTTAAATCATACTCGTTTCTAAATAATTATTTAAAAATGTGTGTCCACAAGCTCCCTCTGGTGGCCATTATAGGTACTAAAATTGCAAAGCTTGATTTGCCTTATAAGTTATGATAGTTTAATTTTATGCTGGCTCTTGAAAATGACTAAAGCTATGAAACTTACTGTGCTTCCTTCAAATGAGGACTTCTACTTATATAAAAATTATGAAGGGTTAGATGAAAATTTTAAAGATATAGTAAAATGCTATTGTATTTTTATGTTACTTTAATAAATCTCTATGGCAACACCATTTTAAGCTATCCTAAACCCATTCACAATTTAACATCTCTCAGTATACTGGCATCATGTTGAAAAGGGTATGGAGTAGTATATGAGGAGGAGTATGAATTCATTTACAGGCTGATTTTATCCTTAAATCCACAATAGAATTTCTGAGCTCTGTATCAATCTGTGTTGTTGTTTGTTTATTTTTATTTTTTATTTTCATGGGAAAACTGACCCTTTACTCTCCTTTTAATAAATGTGCTTATAGAAGCCAAAACAAGCTATTTATAGCTGTATTTATAAACTTCACTTACTACTGACTATTAATATTGGGACAAGGCTTTTGCAAGCATGAACTGACTATTTACTTTTTGTGAGTTTGAAATTATTATTTGCAGCTTTAAATAAAGGTTTTAGGTTTTAAAATCCTGAAACTTCAATGAAAGAAAGGATAAAGGCCTAAGATTTCTATGTGAGTGGCTAAATTTATTTGTTTTTATATAGCCTAATGCATAAACTATGAAATTATACAAAATGTGCTAAAAAGTGCAACAGTTATTGTTTTTTCCAATGTTTTTTATTTATTTATTTATTTATTTATTTATTTATTTTTGGATTTACATTTAAAAAATTAGCCTACTGCAATCATTTCTAAACAGCTTGACTAAAACCACCATTGTATTTATTATAGACACTGTAACTGTGTATAATCTAACAAACAAGTTTAGTATGAAAATAAAAGTGTGTACACCAGATAAATTGGGCGATAAAGAAATTGCTAACAACAGTATAATAGAGCATGTTTATGTTTTTAGTACGTTTAGATGCGAAATTGATAAATCAAATGGGAGGGAGGGAGATTATATATGCTCTTAAATATAAGTGATTTAATTAAATATAGATTAGTATTATTAGAAACAAAATAATAAATAAATAAATAAATAAATACGTACACACATTAAAAGCACCAAGATGAATGAATTTCATTTTTTTTATAGATTAAAATTGAAGACAAGAAGCAGCGCTGAGGTATATCGCGGTCACTTAATATTCAAATCCAGTAGATCCATTTCAGATATATTTCTCAACAGTTTATGTTCAACGTGGCTGTTATGGATTTATAGTCGCCAAGCTGTTATGTATTTTGGAAATAATAATCTTGTCCGTGATGTGTTAGTTAATACGTGAAAGGCAGAATCCGCAGCTCGAGATATATGTTATTGCCAGTCGCTTTCAAATGATCTTGCACACTTCATGAGTTCACAAACACCTGCATTTAACTCTTGTAGTGTTACAATGGGTTTTATTGTGTGTGCATTTGTGGTAATATTTTATTTAAAAAGCTCTTAAACAAGAATAAATTCGTTTGTTTTTGGGCGGCTTTCGACATATCTTAGCTGATCGAGGCGGTGATTTCCAGATAAGGCAGCCACAAAATAATTCATTTCACACAAACAGTTCAAAAACATCTGAATTTGCTCTTGGTGTGTTCTAGGTGGTTGATTGTGTGATATTGCTGTAATAATTTATTTTAAAAACTTTTAAAACAGGGCAATTAGTTTTTTTCTGAAATATACTTTATAGAAGCTGGTCACAGCGGTGATTCATCTCTCTCTGTTCTCTCCACGTATCTCTGGCCAGAAATAATTTGTCCATGAGCCCTGAACCGGTAATAATCAGATATGTTGGTTTAGCTTGTGGTGTGAATTAAATCCTAAGTATTTATTTGTATTTTTTAACCCGATTTAAAAGTGAAACTCCGGGGAATTGAACCTGTAGAGTATTTCTCTCAAGGCTGTGAAGTCTGAAACACATATATACTCAAACAGAGGGACAGAAGTGAGATGAGATGTCCTGACAGTTTTTTAATTTTCTGTATGCATACAGTGTTGTAAAGTCATTGAAACTATCCATATTTACTCAGATGACTTTTTTTCACAATAAGAAAAAGGTTTTGAAGTCATTTGGAATTTAAAAATGCAGGGAAAATTAATAATTCCATTTTTAATGTCATTTAAAAAAAAAATCACCACGACAACAAAACCGTTTAAGCTATCCAAAATCCATTGGCAATTTAAGTTGTTTAAAATATTTTGGCATCATGCAGGCAAAGTTTGGTGTGTGTATAGTGTTACTCTCCTCTGGGCAGTATGCATTAATTCACAGCTAAAATGTAAAACGTCCACATTCAAATCAAAATAACTGACTTCCCTGTTGATGCGTAGCTGATGACTGTGAATTAGAAAGTTGTCGTCTTGATAAGAAAATTTTTTGTGTACCGAGTTTGGTGTCTGTACCTAGAAACTAACCCGCCACTTTGACAAAGGTGGCTATAGAATGCCTCTTCCACGCCCTCTCTCTTATGAACTTTTGCCAGTGTACAGTTATCATAAATACTGATATGTGGTACAGGTTTGATGAAATTCTAAGCATGTTATATGCCTCAAAATCACCTGAGAGTATTCCCAGTTTAACTTTAATTTGCCCGCGGCAACAATATTTAGATATCAATATCCCCAGCAGATTTATATCGGCTGTGTTTTAACATTATTCTGATGAAGTTTGAAACCGTCGATGAAATAAGATGCTGAATTCAAATCATTTTGAAAATGACGCACTTCACTGCCGGTTGGTGGCGCTATAACTGACTCTAATAATTACACATATGTCGATGCGACATCATACAGCGAATATCCGGTACAGTTTGATTAAAATCAGGAATGTATGTGGATGGTATTAGACACTTCCTGTTTCTCATTTTCTGCGCCATAATTTCAACACCTGCATACGACAAACCGTTCGAGATATCAAAATCCTGGCAATTTTCATCCCCAATGTCTTGAGATCATGTTGACCGAATTTGGTGGCAATCGGCCAAAACCTATGACAAGTATTTCAAATTCCAGGCATCGCGCTTTTACATAACTCTAAATATAGCTGACTTCCCCTGTTTGGTGAGGAGCGAATGATGGCATCTGTCTGAAAGTTGTTCAACGCGATGAGATCTATATGTGTACTGAGTTTCATATTAATCTGAGCAAGGAAGTATGTGGGCTATACATCAACATTGACTGTGTTCAGAGCCATAGGAAGGCCCCTGTGCTGCATATGGTCCCAGCCTCTACCTGCAGGTATCCTAAAGAATACAGATTCCAAAGTGTGTATGAAATTTTTCAAGAGTTTTGAGTATATTGGGACCCCAAAAGCCCCACAACTTGTGAAAAATATGAATACTAAACTATATCCAACTTCCTGTTGGTAGAATTATGACATGCAGTACAAAGTTGTTTGGTTTGATGAGATCTACATGTGTACCGAGTTTAGGTGTGTCCTAAGTGCAAGTATGTATGATATATGGCCCCTCAGTATTCAGAGGCTGTAGAGCCCTATTACCCACTTTCCGATGTATCAGTCTCTCTGCCGGCCCTAATGGCCGCAGGTTCAATGTGTGCCAATTTTTCAAGACTTTTTTAAGCATGTTAAAAAGGGCCCCAAAAGCCCCAGTATGAAGAAAATAATAATAACAAATAGTCTAAGGAAAACAATAGGGCTCTGCAGCCCTCCAGGCTTGAGCCCTAATAACAAATAATCTAAGAGTAGGGCTCTATAAGCCCTCAGGAAGCGAGCCCTAATAAAAAAACAAAGCAGATACAAAGAGGGTCCACCGCACCTCGGTGCTTCGAGACCCCTAATAAACAAAAGCAAGAGGTCTCGCACCTCGGTGCTCGGGCCCCTAGTAGTATTAGCTGGCTAAAATTACATAGCGATACCGCGATATAGAGGAGTCACCGGGTCTTGCTTGCCGTTGCTGAGGAAGCCGTCCTTCAGGTGACCGATTAAGCTCACGAGAAACTTGTTGAATATGGCGTAAAATACAAAGACAATTGTTAGAAAATGCTTAATAATTATTAACTTTTAATATGTTACAAGCGTGTAGTAGGATTAGCTGGCTAGTTACTTACCAGGGCTGCCAGCGGGTGTATGGCTAATTCATTTGTCGCTGCTGAGGAAAGCAGATTTTTTTTTTTCCTCTTGAACTGCACCGTGATCACTTTGGCAGCGAAATTTACTCTGAAGGACAGTTAGCTGTGAGAGGGAGCTGGGAGAAGCGGTGTCCAGATATGAGGGTAGGAAGGGTAAGCAACCTACTACTGTCCTCCATGGTGTGAAGGACACTGCTAAGAAATCTGAGGCTCAGTTCCAAGCAGCTCCTTCAAAAGGATCAAGAGCAAACCATATTGTCCATTCTGCAATAATGAGGAACACTACCTTAGCCAGTGCACAGAGGGTATCCAGGCTAACAAAGGATCAGCTGACCGAATGGATAAAAGTAACAAGAGCGTTGGCGATGTGCAGCCACATCAGGCGGCCCAGTGCAACTTAAAAAAACATGCAGCCTCTGCCAAGGAAACATCTCAGGTTCTGCATGTGGTGAATATGAGGTCATCCAAGGAGGCAGCGTCAGCACCGGCAGTGGAAAGCCAAGGCACCAGGGGGACAACAGAGGTTCTGTATTTAGACAGACCCACTGAAGGCAGTGGGTCCTTCTGAAAGTTGTCAAAGTCCGCCTTCACCATGGTGACCAATCAATCAACACCTATGCCATACTTGATGGCGGTTCTGAGAGAACTATGCTGTTGTCAGATGCTGCAGAGAAGCTAGGTGTGCAGGGGATTCAAGAGGACCTACCACTCATGCAATTAGAGAGGAAGTGCAGACCCGTGGTGCATCAGTGTCGTTCTTTATTTCTTGCCATTAAACCCAAAGACCAAGTTTAAGATTACAGGTGCATTCACTAGTGATCGTATTGGACTAGCTGCCCATACTTACCCCATGGAGCAACTCGAACACCTACAAGCACCTCACTGGCCTTCCCATACGGACTCTTACAAATGTCAAACCCCTGCTTCTCATTGGGGTGACCATCCCCATCTCGTCACTCCCATTGAACCTGTCAGATTGGGACCTCCAGGTGGGCCTGCTGCCATCCGCACAAGACTGGGCTGGACTCTGCAGGGCCCATCGAGTGTAGTCCGTCACCAGCCCAATCACAGCAGTGTCTATTTACAACAGTAACACCCCAGGTGAGCGAGCTTATGAAACATGTTGAGAGATTATGGCAGGTCGACATTGTTCCATTCAGAAGCGAGAAACTAGTTACTCGTTCAAGGCAGGACCAAGAGGCCATCAGCATCCTGGAGACCAAAACCATCAGGGTAGAGGTTGATGGCATTCTCCGTTCACTAACCCACTGCTCCGCCCGGAAGACATGCGCTCCCTAGGCTACCAAAGACCGTCATGCCCTGTTACTGAGGTGTAGAGAGGCTGACTTGCCAGAGATCCTGCAGAGCAGAAGCCTACAGAGTGGAGATGGAGAGAATTAATAAAGGAGGGCTCTGTCATCAAGTGTGGACCCGAAAGTTTCAGACAAGGAAGGTTGTGAGGAATGGTATATCCCTCACCATATGGTGAGCCATAATGGCAAGAATAGGCTGGTATTCAACTGCTCCTATCAGTATCGGGGCAGAACCTCACGACCATCTACTGCCTGGGCGACCTTGAGGAGCATCACTCCTGGGAGTTCTGCTAAGATTCGAGGCATGCAGTTGCAGTTAGCGAGGAACATTAGAGGCATGTTCCACCAAGTTCGCCTCCTCCCAGAGGATGGTGCTCTGCTCAGATTTCTTTGGCGCGACATCAGTCAAGAAGGACCTCCTGCAGTGTACAGGTGGCAGGTGCTAGCCGTTTGGTACAGCGTGTAGCCCCTGCTGTCCACATTGCCTTACAGGCCATGTCTCTGATAACAGCCAGCCAGATGAAGATGTGAGGATATCAGTTCAGAAATGTTTTTATGTAGATAACTGCCTCCAGAGTGTTCCCACATTGTAGAGCGAAGCACCTAGTCAACAAACTCACGAGCCATTCTTGCTAGTCTGCAGGCTGATCCGTCAGTGGGCCAGCAATGAACCAAGTGTAATAAGTCACCTACCAGAGAGGAGCTGCTCTGCTAGTGTTGAGTTGTGGCTGGCTCAGAACAAGATCGATACCCCAGAATCTACTCTAGGGCTAAGCTGGCTCTTCCACACGGATGTTCTTGGTTACAAGCATCGCCATGTGGAGTACGGTGTCCCACGATCGCAGTAATATCTACAAGGTGCTGGCGAGTCAGATCAGATCCACTTGGCTTCATCCTACCCTCACCACCAGGGCTAGATAATCGTCCGACACCTTTGGGACAAACACAGGGGATGGGATGATCCACTATTACGCAGGAGCTTCTGCAGCAATGGAAGACTGGGAAGAAGAACTACAAGTATTACCTCAAGTCACCCTGCCCGACCGTGACTTGTCAAAGTCTGTGGACATCTCGGTCTTCAGAGAGAGGTGCATGTATTTTCTGCGCCTCGAGAAGTATGGTTCAGTGGCGTACCTCCGGACCACTGACCAACATGGTGAAGTGTATCTGTCATTCCTGATGGCCCGTTCCAGAGTGCTCCTAAGCGATTTCACTCTATGCCCGATTAGAACTCTGTGCTGCCCTTACTGGTGCACAGCTCTCTCAGGTGCTGAAGAGGAGCTTACCATCCACATTGATCGGACAACCCTTTGGTCAGATTCCACAAGCGGTGCTGACATGGCTGAGGTCTGAATCACCTGCGGTTTAAGGTCTTTGTGGGCACCCAGCGTGGCGAGATACAGGAGCTGACTGGCGGGCATGCCTGGAGATATGTTGATACAGCAAGAAACCCCTGCGGATGATGTAACAGCGAAAGAAGCTGCAGAGCTTATTCAACCAAATAGATGGAGCCTGGGACCAGCCTTCCTCCTGAACAGTCCAGCCTCATGGCCAGGGACCCCACTGTTGACCAAACAGAAGATACCTCAGAGCTCCCAGAACCTATCTTCTGTGGGGTGCTGCCGTTACATCAAGCCAGTCAACTTCAGAACTGGGCCATCAGCTCGTGGAAGGAGTTGTTGGAAGGGACAGTGCAGGAGCTGCATGGGCGCCAACTCTAATGATAAGCCCACAGCTGAAGACTACCGACAGGCTGAACAGTTAATATTTCAGGGGCTCAGAGGGATAGTTTTCAGCAGGAGTACCACCTTCTGAAAGCTGGTAAACCTGTCCCCAGCTACAGTCGACTTAGCATGCTGTCTCCAGGCTGGATGAAAGGGAGAGCTCATTCGTTTTGGAGGGCTGACTCCGATGAGCAGAAGGTCTAGAACTGACCACTCTTCATCCAGTCATCTTGGACCCAGGTCATCCAGTAACTCAGCTCTTGATTCAAGACTTTGATAACCCCTCCACCAGCCAGGACCAGGCGGGTATTGCCGAGCCGAGCGCTCCTTCTGGATCCCCTGAGGGGCGTGGGCTATCGGCGCTACCAGTATAGCTGCTGACTGTAGGCGATGGAGGGCAAAACCTGCAGTGCGAAGATGGCAGACCTGCCATCAGCCCGTCCTAGCCTTTTCAAGCCTGCTTTCTATTCTACGAGGGATGGACTGTTTTGGGCCATTTGAGATCAAAGTGGGCGGCGCGGGAGAAGAGATGGGGATCATTTTCAAGTGCTGCCTCACAACTAGGGCGGTGCACTTGGACCTCCTTACTGCTATTGATCCGGATGCTTTTCTGATGTCCCTTGCGGTTCATTTGCCCGTGAGAGGCACCTGCAGAGCTGTTCTCCGATCAGGGGACAAATTTCAAGGGAGGTGGCGGGAACTCCGTGAAACTTTCACTGAAATGTCTAAAGAACTACGACATCTCCTTGCACCACAGAAGATCTCCTTCCTTTAACCCCAGCAGCTCCCCATTTGGAGGGGTGTGGGAGAGGAGACTCAGCTCAGTTAAGCGCACTCTATGCCACAGTCGGTGCTCAGCCTGTTCCAGAAAAGTGCCGGACCTTACTACTGAGGTGGAAGGGATCCTTAACGTAAACCCTTGGGTTATGTGTCTTCAGATGCCAGTGACCCAGATCCAGTGACTCCCAGTGTTCTTCTCATGGGGCGGACCTGATGGTTGCTACCTCAGGTAGTCTACCCGAAGTGAGCTCATCTGTGCCGGCGTTGGAAGCACTCCCAAATCTTGGCTGATCACTTCTGGGCCCGTTTCATCCGACTCTATTTGCAGAGTCTACAAGCTTCGCCAGAGTGGCAGGCTACACCAGCTGATATTGCAGGGGACTGTGTGTGATGATGCTGATCGCATCTTCCGAGGGCCCTCTGGCCCATTGGAAAAGTAGTCAAGACTCATCCCAGCCCTGACGGGCACATCAGGTCCGCTGATGTAAAGGTGAAGGAGAGAATCTACACCGACCAGTTGCCAGGCTGGTTGTTCTCCCTGCACTTCCTTCTGGTGAAGATGGAGATGGTTTCACTCCTGCCACTACACCCCAGCCATAGAACTTTGTTGCCTTTAGTGATGAGCAAATGTATTACATACATTTGGGGCGACTAGAAAAGGCCCCAAAGTTATGTTATTGTTGCTATTATTTAGTACAGTTGACCATAGCGTGCTTTATGTTTCACTTTACTCCCGTTTATTCAGTGTTTGTAATAGGGTAGCAAAGGTGCGCTGGTTTGTATATTATATCTGGCGTCACGCAGTAGTATGCAGTCACGATAGAGATGGTCAGTCGGTTGTCCGAGTTAGTATTCAGTATGACAGAGATCATCGGATTCGGTAAAATTATAATTGTGAGTGACACTTTCCTCGGCGTGTGCGTGAATGAGAAAATTAAGTAAATCTGCTGCATTACTCGTGATATTGTATTTCTTGGACAGCCGTTATTTCTGATGTTCGATATGGATGAGAGTTAGGAGTTTGAGGGTCGTTACCGACGCTGTGTTAATTATATTCGCGTTTATGCGTTACTTTCTAAGCGGTCCACCTGACTTGATACGTTGGGTTAAATGGGTCACATCGTGTTCAGACATGTTTATTTTATTCAATACTTGTTGTTATGAATGTTAAGTGCTCTGGGGCTGAGTAAAATATGAGAGTGGTGTTAAATATCATTATCTGGACGCTATTGATGCTTTAAAGTATATCATAGAAGACAGAAAGTTCTATCTCGTTATTGATAACTTAATGCATGGTAGAAAATCTGAGAAGTGTCTGAATCCTTTTCTCTGCTTACATTTTAGGGTTTAAGAGATATAGTCATATTCTGACTACTGTTTAATTTATGTTTGTAATGTTTATTGAATGAGTGTTGAATGAGTGTATGCATATGTTTCCTTTATTCATTTGTATTTGTTCTCTCTTAATAGAAACCACACTAGAAATTACTCTCACCTTTAAACTCACTTATACAAGAAAGAGGAGGAATAAACAGAATAATAGAAATTATCTCTCCTCTTCATTTCATACTCTGGAATATTTGGCCTTAAGTGGTGTTCTGGCCGACACACCTGAGTGAACCTGGTGATAAACCCAGAATTAGCACCTAGACTGAGTGTTTAACCATTATCTTCACTTCAACCACAGTGAAGCAGCTTATTTGAACTAAACATGAGGTGTTGAAAGGGTTTTGGCGTCGCAAACTTTTGTAATTTTCATGTGAAGTTAAAGTCATTAAGCGTGATTGAAACCAGGCTCTTTTCAAGCGGTGCTGGTCTGTGAAGCAGCTTGGGAGAGGAGTTTGTCGTTCTGAAGGAGAATAAACAACTGAATCCTTTCTCAAGACTGTTATCAAAGCAGACTGCGTCTCAGTCTGTTCCCTGAGGTAGTGGGTCAGGGTATATTCTGGCAAACCGTTTACCAATCCGTTTGCAATCGGCAAAGCAAACTGTGGCACCGCCACCTACCAACATCTGAGAGGGACACTCAAAAAATATTTAGGCCTTATAAATAAGATTTATGTAATTTGATTGCATATAAATTTTCCATCCATTTGGATTACGTTTTTTTATGTAAGCGTATTAATAAATTTGATGTGATAAATATATGTAAGTCCTATATAACAGTCCTATATATAAGTCCTATAAACAAGTAACAATTAGATTTATGTAATATTTTCAATTAATCCAATTTATTTTAAATTAATTAGAAATGGGTTTATGTGTTATTATGTAATAAACCTATTTTACTTAAAATGCATCACATTTAAGTAATTTGTATTAATAAACCCAATGTATTTTAAAATCATATTTCTAAATTTATATTTACTTATTCATCACCATTCCCCTCCCAATCACAATATACAACACAAAAAGAACGACCACAGGGTCACTTCATTTCACATTTTTATTTTAGAAATAACAAGCACAAAAGGCTGCAAAAGAGGAGTTGCAAGACAGTCTGTACTCACTTATCACTGTGTTGTGTGCAACCTCAACAAAAAATAAAGTACTTTCATTCTTTACTTAACACACCAAGGTTAATTGCACTACTTTAATTATTATTATTATTTTTTTCACAATCATCCTATAACAAATAAATGCAAAGGATTTTAACAGACTGTAGGCATAATACTTTCCCTCAAGAACTGTGCTTAAAAAAACTGCAAAACTTGAGGTAGACATAACAATCAGGTCAAATCTGATTCAATGACAACACTTGTTAACATTATACAAACATTTTCACAAAACATGCAATAATTTGGAAAAAATAGGGTGGTGGTTCTAAAGAGTGAGAAAAAGTGCAAGTCAAGAGGAAAATGTAAATATCAGCACATCTCTCAATGATTCACCTGAAGCATCTTGAATTTTCAGTCCCTGAACTTTTGGCTGACAGATTGGTTGTATCCAGTTCCATCAGGATTTTCTGAAATGCTTCAAATGTGCACTTGAGGTCCTTTGGATAGTTTAAGTTAAGGGCATAAATTAGTCCAAAAGCATCACACATCCAAGTGTGACACTTGGCAGGTTTTGCAGAACTTCAACTCCTTCAAGAACAACACCAACATCTGAAGGTTCTTCTTCAGGACCAGCCCTCGCTTCGAATGACATTAATGCCCATTGTTGTCTGTGCAATGGAGACTCAGCCTCCACACTTTCAGAGTCCTGGAGGATAAACAAAGAAAATAAGTTCCCAATGTGTTCCAAAGTTTTCCTATTGATTCAGTCATGTAAGTTGAAATGATAATTGTACTGTGTTCCTGTTTTGCATGAATAATGTATTAATTTCCCTATCTACACAAATCTGAGATCAGCATAATGATGTGAGTGTTTCACGCATTCTGATTTCATATTTTCCTTACTTTGTAATACCAACTGGATCATTTTATCCTGGTCATTTTAGTTTGATCAATCATGCTCTGTACTGAGTTGCTGCATGAGTTTAATCTTTGCTGCACACTACACACAAGGGCATAAGCTAGACTGTGATACCAATTAGAAAAATAACATAATCAGTGAAAGATTGAAATTTGTAACATGAAGAGAATAAACTGACACACACTTACCACATATTCTTTGACAAGTGTCTCGATGTCTTACGTTGAGGTGAGACACTTAGGCACCTCACGATACAATCGTGCCTGGTGTTTATGTCTTCATTCTCAAACAAGAATAAGATCCCAAAAACGTCATTAATTATTAACTAACAGTTCAGAGTAAGGCTACATTTTAAAGGGTAGTTCACCCAAAATGTACAATTATGTCATACATTTTGTCCAACTTTTTTCATCTTCAGAACACAAATGAAGATCTCTTTTTAAGAAATCTGAAAACTTTGTTTCTCCATTGACAACTTACACAATCACCACTTTGACATTTAAAAATGTTATCAAGAGATCATAAAACTATTCCATATGAATTGAGCAGTTTAGTCCAAAATTTCTAATGAGACATGATCACATTATTTAATGAGACAGACTAAATTTAGGCTTTTATTTGTATAAACATTGATCAAGCAAACATAAACAGAAGCTTCGACCGAGACCTGCTTAACACACTAGAACAAACCTCACTGGTTCTGCACATCAATGCAAAATTCCTGAGCTTCCATTTTACTATAACAGATGTGAGTTAATGAATGTTTGTTTGTGAAGAAAAAGCGAAATTCAATCTGTTAATTTCTCAGAAATTTTGGAATAAGCTACTCAAATCATGGAATAGTTTATGATCTCTTGATAACATTTTAAATGTCAAAGTGTGATAGCTCAATGAGGAACAAAACCTCAGATTTCATTAAAAATATATTTATTTTGGTGAGAGCCCTACGCATGACATACAAGAAAAAATGTCGTAATGCCGGGGAACTCCAGTAGTTTGAAGATAAGTTACTGGGTTTGGAGCGTCATGAGGTTCACTTAATTAACACTTTTTATTTTTGGGTGAACTAATACACTATTATAAAACACTATACACAAACAATAATCTTAATTATTTAGCAACTTATTTATATGAACAATGCTTTAAAAATATTGTGCATAAACATTAATGGTCCCACTTTATATTAGGTGGCCTTAACTACTATGTACTTGCATAAAAATAAGTACAATGTACTTACTGTGTTCATATGTACTGTAAAACACTTTTGCTGCTATTGGAGGTGGGATGGGGTAAGGTTAGGGAGAGGGTTGGAGGTATGGGTAAGTTTAAGAGGGTGGGTTAAGATGTAGAAAGTATGGGTCAACAGTGTAATTATAAATCAGTGGTGGGCACGGTACACAAATCAAGTATTGAGTAAAAGTACAGATACATATGGTAAAATATTACTCCAGTAAAAGTAAAAGTACTCCTTTTCAATTTTACTCAAGTGAAAGTACAAAGTACTCAATTTTTTATGTACTTAAGTAAAAAAGTACTGCAAGATAGATGTTTGCAATTTTACATGAGCTACTTAATTTAATTTTATATTAGCACATTTTTTTATAATCCTACTGCTCAAAATACCTGGGATTTTTTCCAAAATAACCACTATATGGAGTCCAAGATATATTTTTTGTTGTTGATATGGACTACCTGATGAGAGTAATGCTCACTGTGAAGCTTTCACTGTGATGCACCTGAGAGAAAACAGAGATGACCATCTAGATTTTCACCAGTAAAGAAAAAAGTATTTTAAAGTTCGTGTTTTACAGAACATCAAAGTTACAGTACAGACCAAAAGTTTGGAAAACTCATACAAAGAGTTTTCTTTATTTTCATGACTATGAAAGTTGTAGAGTCACACTGAAGGCATCAAGGGGCTATTTGAGCAAGAAGGGAGAGTGATGTGGTGCTGCGCCAGATGACCTGGCCTCCCACAGTCACGGGACCTGAACCCAATCGAGAATGGTTTAGGGGTGAGCTGGACCGCATTACACAGAAGGCAAAGGCCAACAAGTGCTAAGCACTCTCGGGGAACTCATTCAAGACTGTTGGAGAAGACCATTTCAGGTGACTAGCTCTTTGAAGCTCATCAGAGAATGCCAAAGTGTGCGTAAAGCAGTAATCAAAGCAAAAGATGGCTACTTTGAAGAACCTAGAATATGACATATTTTCAGTTGTTTCCACACTTTTTTGTTATGTATATAATTCCATTATAATTCCCACATGTGTTAATTCATAGTTTTGATGCCTTCAGTGTGAATCTACAATTTTAATAGTCATGAAAATAAAGAAAACTCTTTGAATGAGAAGGTGTGTCCAAACTTTTGGTCTGTACTGTATATGACATGATAATAAGGCCTGAAGTTGGGAAGAACATTTTAAGGAAAAAATAATAAAAAAAAAATTCATAATGATTTTTTCCTTCTCAAACCTTGTCTAGATGGTTTTAAAACACCTGTGCCAACGAGGACATCTCTTCCACTGATAATTACTGTAGTTACCATGTTCTGAACATCACACTCTCGGAAAAAGTACAATTTTGTACCAAAGAAGGTACAAACCCTTGTCACTGGGCAGTACCTTTTACTGGTACAAAGTGTATTATCATAGTAACAAATTTGTACCATTATAGTTTGTACCTTTAAGGACATGATTTGTACCATGGAAAAAAAATGTACCTTTTTTTTTTTTACTTACTGGTACAATATTGTACTTAAAGGTAATATTTGATCCTTTAAGGTACCACCCCAATGACAACTACCCTTTTGTACCTTAACGGTTGTCAAATATGTTCTTAAGAACATTAAAGGCCATTTTCTATTGAATAACATCAATTTAATATGAAAAACAATACCGTGTTTGTGAATACTTTGTTACAGGTTATTTTGTAAAATTATCTCTGCAGTTTACGAGATTTCAAACATTTTTAACAGAACATAAAAAACAATTCTCCATTTGCTACAAGATATTTCACTAAAATGTCACAATGTCAATTTCATTTTCCAATCTACAATAAAATTCATAAGCCATTCACAATACACAAATACAGGTGTTTGAATACTGTTACAGGTTCAAATATTTCTTGTATTGTAAATACATCTCACAGTTTACAATGGAGATTTCAAACATTTTTAACAGAACATAAAAAAACATTTCTCCATTTGCTACAAGATATTTCACTAAAATGTCAATTTCATTTTCCAATCTACAATAAAAGTTCACAAGCTATTCACAATACAATTTAGACTTACATTTTTAAATTCCACACAATACCCTTGAATTTACATAACATTAACGAGTTTTAAAGGACTAATTAAATTATGTATAGCATTATAAACATTTTAATGAGATGTAGGTGAGTATGTTAAAATTTAAACCTAATGTTTTGTAGGTGAGTGACTATGCATATCTGGCTCCTACATACAAATGGTCATCAACCACATAAAGGTCAAGTGCCTGGTGGTCCAGTTCCTCTCCTGGCATCACACAAAACCAATCCTTATCATATGAAACCGAAATGCATGGAAATGAGAGTCAAAGCGATTGTGGGACAAAAGTTTCCCACAAGTATCCACAATGTATCTACATTGAAAGCGATCTTAACCTGAAAGAATAAAGGAACTTCCTCTGTATGCACAACATCAATAACAAACACATCTTTGGTGCTGTACTTTACATTATTTACACAAACCTCTTTTACCGTTGAAGTGTTTTACCTGCAAAATCTATGGCTTGACAACTTTTGTGACTTTTAAGTGTATTTTGAAGCTCTCTGGGTAAAGATGTAAATGGAGTGCTTATGCTTGTTCAGACACTTTTTCATAATCACTCAACATGCTTTCATGATGAAAACTCCCAACACTGTTTGAATTGGTGTCTTTTGCTTAAGGAAGCAGCAATATTCATGAAGTTTCTACAGGTGCTAGATACAGTTTTAAAATACTGATGTTTACTTTCAAGCATACACCAAAGTGGGCCTTGGGACCATAAGATGAAATAAGCCTAGCATAATGAATTAGATAATGACACTTGGGTGTAATGATGTCAAATACATCTTTTAACTCTTGTAAGAACTCTTTCACTTTCAAATCAAGAATCGGAGGTTTTCTCTTTTCACTCTAGGGGCCATAACTGTATCTGCAATTTCTCGACATAGAAGATAAACATTCCAATATTCAGAATTGGGTGGAATCGATGTGCAATCAAAAAGGTAAAAGCCTAAATAAGCACCATTTTTTGTGAGGCTGATCGAGATGCTAGAATTGTGTAAAATTTTCTCAGAAAGCTGGGATGGTTTGTTTGCTCTGTCATTTTGACCTATTGAGAATTGACTCAATTCAGCATTTACTTCCTGTATAGTCATATGCTTTTCTCTATGTGCTTTACATAAAACTAGTTTGACTACTAAAGGTATTACGCCTTCTAATAAGTGGTGCATAATATCTGGTGGCAGTCCTTTTGTCACATCAAAGTAACTTAGTTCATCAAATGGACAGATTCTCTGAACACCATATACTGCACTGTTGGTAGGATTCTCCTTTATGGACTCTAAATGATATTTGTGGACTTCTGAGTTCTGAGAATGAATTTATCTTCACTGAAAAACTCATTCTTATTTGGTGGGTTTCCATACAGTATCTGCATATTAGGTCCTGAGTTAAAGGACATGCTAAATCCACCAATCATGTGAGCAGACAAATTGTCCCCAGAGATAGAAGCCAAAGCAGCCTGCATTGAATGTCTTATTACTGAACATCAAATCAAAGCCATCAGTTGACGGTAATTTTAGATCATCCAACAGAGGTTTCAAAATAATGTCCATGTGCTGCTTAAACAAAGAATGCTTAACAAGTAATGCAAGGTGGATATGCTTTAGCTGAGACCTGCGTTTTACACCTATATTGCCAACACTATAGTAAATAGCACAGAGTTTGTGTTTGTTTCTTTTTTGGAACCAAGCGGATTGACCACTTCAATCTCATCTTAAGTAAAAGTGCAGGCTAATGCAGCTGGATGTTTGGAAAAGAATGGATGTTCCTTAAAGTCTTTCCATCATTGTAGTCCCTCAGCACATGCTCATCCCTAGGCTGAATGTTTTGTTCCTGTATTGAGTCCCATACATCCTCATGGCTGCAGTACTTTTTGAGCACATCAATGATGGGAACATAAGCAAAATTTCCAATCACATGACCATTAACATCTCTAACAGTATGCTGCACAGGTTCTATCATGTCCAAATGAGAAATACAGGTATTCTTTGAACAAATGTTCCAGAGTCTATTACCTTACAGGCCTCAGCAAAAAGTCAAATGATTGTAAATGCCCTACAAGTTCAGGAATTTCTTCAATATTAAAACCATTTTGCTTCAGATGGTAAGAAAGCAATGAATCATAGTTTTCTTTGAAGAAACTAAACAGAAACTTGACATCTTGCAAGATTTCTTGCTGAACAGACTCTGTAGGACATTTTTTCTCTCATTTCAATACAAAGGAAACCAGATTTCCTCTGAAATTAGTCAAAAGATCGTTCATATCAGCATAACATCTTCAGGAGTATCCTCTGCAGTGTCAGTGTTGAAATCATTGTCACTAATGTCAACTTCATTGTCACTAATGTCAACTTCATCCTCTCCAGTGACATTATGACTTGGCCAAATTGAGTTCTCTGTTTTCATATACATGGCCTGAAAGACTCAGTATTTGAAAAGTATTTTTGACATCCATCAAGTCTGCAACAGATGGAAAAGTCATGTTCATGAGCATGAATCAATCCTACATGTTTGATTAGTTTCACTACAGTAAAATGTCTGCGTGAACACTTTGGACATGCATGGGTGGCATCCTCTCAGGCTAAGATAAAAGATTAATAATCCCTGGCACAGCAGTTGGCAATGGTTTGTCACCAGGTGCAGTTACCTTCAACACATGCCTTTGGAGAAAGAGTAGTGTGTTCCTGTATGTCGAGGATATGCAAGGTTGAATAAAAATACATGCAAAAGCAGAGAAACACGTCCTCCACCCCAACT
Source organism: allo-octoploid hybrid of Carassius auratus x Cyprinus carpio (assembly GCA_024542945.1). Classification (NCBI taxonomy): domain Eukaryota; kingdom Metazoa; phylum Chordata; class Actinopteri; order Cypriniformes; species allo-octoploid hybrid of Carassius auratus x Cyprinus carpio. The sequence continues at coordinate 26,252,066 of CM045073.1, read as the reverse complement.
GCTTCAGGCAAACTTCAGATCCCTCCATTTTTCACAGTGCTGAAAATTCTCTTCTGCTGAAGACCTGTTTCCAGTTAGGCGCTCCCAAAATCTGTACAATGGGATATGGTGTGGCTGGTTCTTCCCTAAACAGAATGGAAAAAACATCAAAAGTAAATCTAGGATTAAATTCATGTTTCCAATGACTAATTCATGTTCTAGCTACAACTGTCTATCTACACTTAAGCCAGAATAGTTTTTATATTATCCTACTTTTAGGGATGCACGAATAAATTCAGGGCCAAAACTTCTAGATGCACTTGGCAAAACCAAAAAATTACTTTTTTAAAAATAATTTCTTTTCTTTTTTTTTTTTTATAAATTTTAAAAGACTTTAATAAATTAAATTATTTAATGATTCTGAATTTAAAACATACAAGCCAATAAATGAAAATAATCAATTTCGGTGCTATACCTATTTGCTTTAGATTCTTTGCATTAAATACCTGTCTGATTGTGACATAATCGTCCACTTTCTCCCTGAAAATCACCGGAAGTAAAACCAGAGCACACGAAAATCCATATCTAAAAAGACATTGAATAGGTATTAGGGGTGTAACAGTTCAAATTGCTCACGGTTCAGTTTGTATCATGGTTTTAAGGGTCATAGTTTGTCATGTCATGTTCACAGAAAAAGTCTACTGACAAAAAAAATAAATCAAACTACAAGCAACTGCAAAATAAATACAATAAACAAAGATACAAATAAAATAAACAGTCTTTTCAGGTTTTCTGGTAATTACTTTGGGTAGTGGAACTGTTTCAAACAATTTTCTTCAACAAACCATATTATTGTTACCGGTGCTCAGCTGCAACACCAGTTACATTACTTTCCCAATGTTCTTATGGTAATAAAAGTAATTTAGTTCAGTTAGAGAACAAACACTACAATTAAAAATGTAGACGTTTTACTCTCGAATTAGTGATTTAACATCCTGCCCCTCAGGCACCTTATAGCAGGTATAAGACGTGCAATATTCAATTGCATTTTTCAATACAAGCTGTCTAAACAGAAAACATCATACCACAAAGACTCTCTGCAACAGCTTCTCTTCTGGCATCCATGTAATGTGCTTCTATAGGTTTCCCTATGCTAAACTCAAAACATTGGACACGAATTTTGCTGGAAGGAATCCTGGAAACACCGGGCTTAAATTCACGGATGCATTAGGCCATTTCCTGGAATAACTGAAATACAAATACAGAAGAAAAAAAAACTATTTAAATTAATGTTATTTCTTTTCTCACCATAGTATAAAGTTACAGTTCACACCCATGCTCTAATGGGAACTTTCAAAAGCTTGTTCCCACATTGAGATATTATGTGTTGTTTACAAAAATATTGTTTTCACTTAAGCAGCATTTATGCACAGCTATTGTGAATGGGCTTCTCTCATGCACTCTTGAATGTTCAAAGGAGAGCAGGGTTTTTCCTGCAGAGAGAGTTCTGAGGCGACGCCCTAAGTCAAATTCATATAAAAACATAACATTTCAATTAATCAAGAGTGGAGGACAAATAAATCGTTATAATCGTTGAGTTTAATAAAGACACAGAACTCTCATTACTGTAAAGCATAAAGAAGCGATGTGACACTTTTACTTTCGTTTTCAACAAGCGTAATTCTCTTCAGGGAAATACATTCAAGGAAAACATATCAGGGCTTCGATAATAATGCTTGTCTGTGACCGTGTTTGTTTTAAGGGACAAGTGAAAGAGAATTGTACTTGCCTGACAGGGACAAATGCCCGATTAAAATAATTTTCAATATTAAAAAAAAAATATGGGAATCACAGAAAGCGAGAGGATGATTCTGAGTTTAATTTAAAGTGGTGATTAATGAATTTATCTTTAAAATGAAAAAAAAAAACCTTCCGGAGGTGCATGTCCACAGACATTTTTTTTTTTTTGCACAAATGTAACATGGACAGTAATTTTTATGCTTTCAGAATTGTTTTTTTTTTTTTTTTTAAGTAATAATCCGCTACCATTGTATGGAAAACAGTAAACTATATGTATAAGCTTTTTTTCTTACTTACAACTGAAGGGGTCCTGAGGGAAGGATATTTCTGAAAAATTTCTGCAGTAGGAATGCCATTGGTTATTTCCCTCCTCCTCAAGCAAATGTTTGTTTCATTTTTTCATCCACTATTGCAGCATCTGGTTGGTCTTCTTGTACTGGTCCTGTAAGGTCTTCACATGGGCATTGATTGAAATAGCATCCTCACCAATAGAAGAGAACACAGTCTTCATCTGCCTATAATGCAAAACACATGTAATGACAAGATTACAGGTTTCAAGATTTAGTCATATATAATCTGAGTGAATTATTCCTTTGATGAAAGACTACAGTTTAAAGCTGAGTTTAGTGTTTTATATTGTGATGTATCACTGCTAGACATTGCTTACCACAGATCTGCTGGTTCTCTGAGCAACTAGCTCTTTTTCTCCAGGTTTCTTTACATTGTGACCATATTTCATTTTAATCTTTTTACCTCCTCTTACCGTTAACAAGTGGGGACCTTTCAGTTTTAAATTTTTTCTTTTCAGGGACCTGTCCAGGTATGCTGTTGTAAAAAAAAAAAACTATGTCAAGCTGAAGTTAGTGTTTTCTGGGAAGGCAGTTAAAATGTGCCATACTAATCGATGGTTGAAAAAAAAGCCAAAAGGGTCATGAAACAGTAAAACTAAATCTGAGATTCATTTTGTGTAACATCTATTTGTTTCAATTGTAAAAGAAAATAATTGTGCAGCCCTAATCAAAATTCACTAATCTAATTTCCAAGCGATTACGATTATGGATGCCATGATTACGTAATTGATATCGTATTAAACCCTTTCAAACCTTTCGAAATCTGTTTTTCATACATTGTTGGTAACACTTTATGGTTATCTTAAGTCAGCTGATCTACTATGATTTTCAGGAACGGAATTTTGAGAAAACAGGTTTAATTAACTGTCACATCCTGCTAAGCGGGACGATTAGTCTTATTTATTGCCTTTTTTAATATCACATTTTAGTAATCATCATAGATAAGGAAGCATTGAGCTTACGAACTCAAAATTCATCATGTGAAAACCGTTTGAAGATGGACGACTGAGCAAGGCGAGCAAGTCCCATGAACCGGAAGTTCAACAAACGACTTTATATATATATACACACACACACACACAGACACAAGTTAGCTTAGGCTTTGTTTTTAAAATATGGACATTAGTTTGGCTATAATGCTCAGTCACAAAATAGTAAAAACAACACTAAAAAAAATTGTGATAAAATTGTGAATTTCCTGGAAAAATCATGATATGATATTTTGCCATATACCCCATTTCCAAATGAAACTGAATATAGAAAAGAGGGCAGGGTTTTACTTTAGCCTCCTCCTCTCCATCTCTCACTCATAGCAGACTAACTGGTTTCTGGGAGTTGCCATTGCAGCGATTGGTTGCTGATCAAAAGGAAATTACCATATTTGTATCTGACAGCATTGTACAGAAGAGGGAGAGACTTTCTAACCATGTATGTGATGACAGGGAGCAGACAGAGATCAGGAGACAGTGGGATGATTTAGAATGCCAACTTTTGTTGAATTATTGAGAAATCTACAGAGCGCTAAATAGATAAAGTGTAATAAAATAAAGACCTAAATGTGTATGTTACTGTATGTGGACTTTTTTCACCAGAAAGTCTCTTCAACTTGCCACTATAAATCGCTATTTTTCTGCACTGAACTAATGAATATTGCCATAAAAGAATTTTCAAAAACATTTAAACCTGTAGCGAGAAAAAAACAGATCTATAAATTACATTAATGTAAAAAAAAAATTTAATTTAACAGCTGACTTACATATCCATTTCCCTCGCATCTCTCAGGAAAGGGTATTTGGAGATAAGAGCCTTGACAGCAAACATAGTCACTGTTTGAAGGATATCTATCAGAAGATTAAAAAAAAGTGTGCAAAGTTACTACAAATGTTTACCAGGGTTTGGAATTTAAAAACAAAATAGTGTTTATTAAACTTACAGTGTGTGCTGAGCCATAGTCGTGCAGCACTTCGATACAATTTTATGCCGGTAAGTGCTGATCTTATGACATGGTTCTTTGTTATCCAATTTTAACTGAACATCCTTTGGGAATTTTGGTAGTGAGAGACAAGAGGAAATGGGGCTGGAATTCTTTGCTCTTGGCTGTTTAGAAGGAATGCGCAGAATAGAAAGCAAACAGTATGAAATGTTCATATCATGATTGTAGTGACCAAAATGATGCCTGAATTTTAACAGCATTAGCTACGTTTACATGGACACAATCAGAATGAAATAAATACAAATGATGAATCTGAACAAGGTGTATACATGAATGATAAATAAAGTAATCGGGTTGATGTGCGGCGTTTATCGTCACAAGTTTCAAATCAGATTTGATGTTTTATACAGTTTCGCTGTTACGAAATATTCTCCTTTATTGGTTATTTATTTGTTTTAAACAGCGAGCGTAATATTAATTCATCTCTGGTCATAATTTAGAGCAGATTAACCGGTTTGCCATGCTGCTTATTGATCACTGCAGGAAAAATGCCCCTCCCACGGCCAAAACCAGAGCGTCTGTGGATGAGAATCCAAAACAAGGACTGGTGGGGACGTTGTCCTGCTTCACTTCACAGAGAGCGTGAGTGAAATGAGGATTTTAGAATGGCGGAAGCGTATTAATATAACACTTAATTCAACAGGAAGAACAGGCTTCGTTCCCGCGTCATACGTCATTACGCTATTTAATGTCATTGCACAGTCCTTTCGGTTCGATTTTCAATCCGAGCAAGTAATTACATGTTCTCGTCGGATTACAAAAGGGATAAACCACCCAATTCAATCCGATCGAAATTTCATCCGGATCAGCTAAATCGCATCGATCAAGGTGTTTACATGTTTTAGTCCGATTGAGCCATCAATTCAATTACAAGTGTCCCATGTAACGCAGGCTATTGATAAAATGTTCTGGAATGTTCTAAAAGTACTCACACATACTGAAATCACTTCACAGAATTGTATGTTGAAACCAACAAAAATTAGCAGCATTATGCACTTTTGCAACATAAAATGATGGCCAGATTTTAAATAAACAAATTAATCAAAGCGACTTAATTCATTTTGGACTTATTTTTGCGATCTCTTCATTGAAGTTTTGAAGCATCAGAGTTTTGGGTGAATAGACTTTTAATAAAGTGACTTCTGTGAAATCTTTCAGACTTGAATTTGAAGTGCAGTTTTACTGTGCTTTATCAAGACTGACATCAATGTCATTCTGGCAAAAAAAATAATAAATTTAAGGACTTAAAGAAAGTCAGTCAATCAGAAGAAAATATAAAGGAACATAAATAAAAAAAATACTAATACTTGCCTCAAAGCTGAAGGTGTAGTCAGACTTTCAGACAGTTCTTCACTCTGGTTCTCTTTAAGTTGTTGGATAAGTTTGATAAATTTAACTTGCTTCTTAAAAGACTTCTCAAAAAGTTGTGCTATCATGTGATCCGTTAGACCAGCATTGACAGTTTTCCCCATCAACTTCAAAATCTAAGAGTCAAAGAGACATTTGCTAAGTTTCAAAAAGCGTATTTAATACAATGAATAAAATGTATATGACTTATAGATAGGGCAGAATCAGGTAGACGTTAATCACACTATTTTAAACACAGGGAAAGAGTGATGGGCAGACCACAAAGAACACACTTCACAAGTTTGTCTGGAATTTTGCAAGATATACTTTGAACATGCACAAGAGCGGCGTTATTTGTATATCGGAGTTGGGTTTGGGCTGAAAACATTAAATGCACAGAGTTGGAAGGTATGTATAGCAGATGTCAAACGTTAAATTAATGCCTGGCTCAGATTACCGATTTTAACAGATCCGTTTGGCGTAGGGTGTCGTGGGGATTTGTAACGATAAGCGCGGGGCGACTAAGATTCAATAGTTTCATCTTGTATAGCTTGTCATAATAGGCGTAAAACAATGTGAGCGTCTGCGATGCTTAACGACATCATGACAAAAGACTAGCATGTTTAATTTTAAGCGGTCCTCCACGCCGGTTCTGTCAAGAGTAAGTATGTGAGCTGAGCAACAGGATGAGTGAGTGAGTGAGTGAGTGTGTGTGCTTGCGCGAGTGGCGACAGTGTGTGTGTGTGTGTGGTGTGTGTGGAGACACGCGACTATCATAACTGTGCGTTCACACCGGCCGAGAGCGTCAAAGTGGCGGAACTCATTCATTCTCAATGCTACGTTAAAGCTGGCGTCGAGCAGCGACGTCGAGGAGAAGATGAAATCAAGGCAACATTATGGTAATGAGCTATGCGCGGTTGGGCAGCAACCAATCGGAACGTAGAAGTCCACGCTGAGGGGATTCCAGAGAACGCAGCTCCGACCACATTAGATCCCAATCAGAATAAAGGACAGATTGATTGTGCTGTTTGCGTTTGTATTATCTATGATGTGTCCCTGTTGCGTAAAGGGACATAAAAATAAATTAAAAGTGATCGTGGACCAAGGTGTCTGAGATTGTTCATTTTAAGTAAAGGATCCAATATTTCATCCACAACAATATTTAATGAGGTTAACTTATACGTACTCTCATTGTGGTTGAGTCTGCAGAGATCAACAAGCTTATTTTGCTTTATGGCCATCTTTATATATAAAATAAGCATTCGATCTCGTCCAGAGCTCACAAATCTTTCTGCAGCCTACGTGAGCAGAAGCGCAAGAGCGATTTTGACGCTCTCGGCCTGCGGTCTGAACACACAGTAACAGACACAAATCATGAAAATTAATCTGAACCAGGCATAACTTAATTTAACAGAATTGCAGCACACAAACTAAATCTCTTTATACTATAAGTGGACGTTAATAGCACTGGATTCATACATAAGCTAACGTTAAATACGTACTTGCTAATTGCACATAAATAGTTGTAACATTTTATACATTTTTTATTTGATTAAATATAAAACTCACCTTTGAATTTTCTCTTTTCTTCCTCTGAGAATTCGAGTCCGGCCTCTGTTAATTTTAATAGGGAGTTCTTCTGCGACATCGACGACAAAGCCATGGTTGTCTGCTTCCAGCTCTCCGTTCTGTTTGAAAATTCTTTGGCCAATCAATGTCAGATTGCTATGCCTAATGCCATAGTGTATTGTAACGCGATACTATTAAAGTAATTAACTGCTTTAAAAATGTCAAAAGTGTACACAAATTGCTAACAGCATTGCATGCTGTCGTCAATACTAAATTTGCTTGCTAATTTAAGACTTTGATGATTAGAAACATTTAAATTGTTTGCCTCATGTACTAAATATAAACAAAAATAGTCAAAACTCACCTTTACATTTAGTCTACAAACTTTTGATAATTAAAATCCACCTTCTTAATTTTTTTAAGCTTTTAAGTCGAAAATGACAGAGACAAAATGCCTGGGCGTGTGTTTCAGGAGTGCTTCTTCCAGCTCTCCGTAATGACAGAAAAATTCCCTAACTGGCTGCAGCTCGCATGCCTTCAACCAATCAGTGTATTGTTGTTATGTAAATTATTTAACACAGCAACCAATGCGTATGAAACAGTAATTTGGTCAGATTGCAATGGAAAGCAAATGACAAATTGGTGGATACCAATGATAAATGTATTTCATCATGAATGTCTTTGACTATGAAAATATTTATTAAAACACTGCATGAAGTATTTTGTTTTATAAATATCACAAAACCCTGTTTCCTCGTGGTTTTCACGTTTTTGGCACTATTTTTCAGAATTGTTATAATAATGTACATTTAAAACAGTTGTATAAGCTCATTTAAATATTTTAATCTGTAAATTATTCTACTATTTAATCATTTTACGTTCACAGAGATTGTATGCTATTTGCAAATGAATAAGGGAGCTGTCTATCAAGGTTGACAGCTATTCAATGTACCTTAATGTGAGAACAATTTTGTACCTTCATTTCAGTTGTACCTTAAAAGGTACCAAACAGTCTCATCATAGGTCTTTTCCTGTACCCATTTAGGGTACAATTATTAAAAGGTACAAAACCGTTCTTGAGGAACATTATTGTACCACCGTGACCTTTTTTCTGAGAGTGCATCCTTTCTTTTCTAACCAGATGTAATCTATCTATCTATCTATCTATCTATCTACATATATATATATATATATATATATATATATATATATATATATATATATATATATGTGTGTGTGTGTGTGTGTGTGTGTGTGTGTGTGTGTGTGTGGCTGAATAAAAATATTTGGACATTTATAAAATTACATCAACTTAGCACCAGCAAGCTTGTTAGCTAGACAGTTAGCATCAGCTAACAATATTTACTTATTTTCAGTACGATGAACATTCATGTCTGTCTCGTCTAGTTAATCCAAACAATATACATATGTATAACGTTACTGTCGATAAACAATATAAAACAGACGTCACATTGGACATTTTAATAAAACTGTGTAACATTAAGGCAGCAGTGAATTTGAACATGCATGAGTTATGTATTTAATCTGTGTTTTTTAAGGTTTTTTGTTGTTGTTTGTTTTACCTAAAATTGATGTGTCTGCATCGTCTGCACTCGAGCATTTGAGGTGGGCTTAAATAGATCTCCTTTACAACGTTTAGTTCCCAAACAACTGACAGTTTTGGCCTAAAGTAAGATTTTCGTTACAATAATCAATAATTTCAGACATAACTTACTTTTAGCAACATCAGACACGCGCGCTCACAAGATCTCCTGGTTCTTACTTCTGTAGACTCGCACTAAACGGTTCATTTGAATCAGTGAGTGGTAGTAGACTCAGAACAGCTGCAATAGGATCATTCTAATTCGTAAACGAATCGTTTGGTGTGATTCTGCGATCCGATTTAAAAGTTTATTTTGAAAAGATTCAGTTCGTTCATGATGAATCAGACACCGCTTCTGCGTGTCGGAGCACGTGATATAGGGAGTATATGTTTTATGAAATGTAGTGAAGTAAAAGTAAGATTTTATGCTTTGGAATGTAGTGAAGTAAAAGTTAAAATTGCTCAAAATAAAACTACTCCAGTAAAGTACAGATACTTGAAAAATGTACTTAAGTACAGTAACGAAGTCCACCACTGTATAAATGTAATTACAGAAATTAAATACAGATGTAATTACATGTAGTTTTTTTTAAATATAAGTACAATGTAAAAACATGTATGTACACAATAATACATTGTACTTAATTATTAATTAAAATGTAAGTACATAGAGAACCGGATCAGACGTGATCATCAAACTCCCACCACTCCATCCATGGAAATACTATTTAGACTAATTTAATATTTTTATATTTACTGAATTGACAGATATGCATGCACAACTCTCACCACCAAGGGCGCCACTTCCCCATCTCCCGGACTCATTCACCTTCACTCTACACACCTGGTTCACTCTGCACACCTTTTCACATACTCACAAACACAGCTGTTCCCCATTTGTTTAGGAGTATATATTCTTGTCTCCCCACCACTCTGCCTGGCCAGTCCACCTCTGCATATTACACATGTGTTAGCATAACTTAATTGGTTACCTGTTAAATTCAGAGTTGATTTTAAGGTTTTAGTATTTCTATTTTAATCACTTCATGATCTTGCCCCTACTTATATTTCAGATCTTCTCCATTCCTAATTTCCCAAGAGAACACTTCTTCCACCCAGATGTTATTAAATGTTCCAAAATCTGACTCAAATCCAAAGGTGACAGGGCATTCTCAGTTCTTGGTCCAAAGCTCTAGAATTCTCCACCATTGCTTAATAGATTATCCCCTACTCTATTCACATTTAAATCTTTTCTTTTCTTTTGAGACATGCTTAATTTGATAATATTTTAGTTTAAATTTAGTTTTAACTTTATAATTTTTGTATTAGTATTTAAATTGTATTGTATGAGGATGTTTTGTCTCTTATGTTGTGCAGCATTTATGTTGTTTTAAAGGGCTATAAAATAAACCTACACGATGAAACAGACATGTGACCGTGCGAGATTCTGTTCAGGCAGCTGCACTTGGGAATAGGAGGGCAGTCACAAACTTGAGAAAACAGCTAGAACAACTTTCTGATAAAATGCGGACATTGAGGACAGAAGCAGGAGAAACAAAGTATGACTGGTGTGGTGGGGTTACCGGGGAGCAGAAGGCTCAGACGCTGTTGGCTTTCTCATAGCTAATCAGCTAAATAAAAATGTATACAATCTCTCTCATCTCTTCTCAGGTGTTATGGATCCAGACTGGAACTGTGTAAATCCTAGTTACCCGGCAAAGCAGAGAAACAAATAGAGACATCATTTGCTTAGCTGCTGTTCCTAAAATTTTAATTAATTAGTTTAACCCAAGCTATAGAATAAGAATCGCATTTGATCAGATACAACTGCAGTCACAAATTATGAGATACATTATTCAAATGCTTGGCGAAAGAGATGTGTTTTAATCTAGATTTAAACAGAGAGTGTGTCTGAACCCAACATTATCAGGAAGGCTATTCCAGAGTTTGGGAGCCAAATGTGAGAAAAGCTCTACCTCCTTTAGTGGACTTTGCTATCCTAGGAACGACCAAAAGTCCAGTGTTTTGTGACCTTAGGGTGCGATGGGTTGTAGCGTGGTAGAAGGCTAGTTAGGTATGCAGGAGCTAAACCATTTAGGGCCTTATAGGTAACTAATGATAATTTGTAACTGATATGAACTTAATAGGTAGCCAGTGCAGAGACTGTAAAATTGGGGTAATATGATCATATTTTCTTGACCTTGTAAAGACTTTAGCTGCTGTATTTTGGACTACCTGTAGCTTGTTTATTGACTGAAGCAGGACAACCACCTAGAAGTGCATTACAATAGTCCAGTCTAGAGGTCATGAATGCATGAACTAGCTTTTCTGCATCAGAAACAGATAACATGTTTCAGTAGCTTGGCAATGTTTCTAAGATGGAAGAATGCAGTTTTGTAACATGGGAAATATGATTTTCAAAAGACAAGTTGCTGTCTAATATAACACCCAGATTTTGACAGGAAGTAACAGTACATCTGTCTAGGTGCAAATTGTAATCTAGATTCTGTGTAGCCTACTTTTTTTTTTTTTTTTGGTCCAATGAATAATATCTCTGTCTTATCCAAATTTAATAGCAGAAAATTATTTGTCATTCAATCTTTTACATTTTAACACACTCTGTTAGCTAAGATAATTTAGAAGTTTCATCTGGTCTCGTTGATATATATAGTTGAGTATCATCAGCATAACAGTGGAAATTATTATTAGGAATATTATTAGGATGAGCAGGCCCAACGCGAGCTTCTCTCTGTCCCAGAAGAACGGTGTTTTCTTGTTATTTAGCAATGTAAGCGGTTAGCAGCAACCATGCTTTTTAAATAGTGATGGAGCTCAAAGCGAGTACAAACGGCAACAACAAATATTGTAATCCTTTTGATTTGGAAATCTCTTTACTGAATTTTATAGAGAATTTACGACTCATATTTAAAACAACTTTCATTTAAAGTATGAAGAATATTAGTATGTTTTAAAATAATTATATATTATTAATAATCATTTTACACCCAAACAATAATTAGTATTTTATAATAGAAAGGTTTTTAATGTCCAATTTACAGTTATGAGACTACATTTAGTTTAATTAACATAATATTTTCATAACAAAAGTAAATCAATATAATACATTTTTATTTTTATTTTAGAAAAATAATATTCATTTGAATGAAGTAAAACTTATGACATTTACAATTAGACTGCAATTTAACATAACACTTAGAAATGGTGTCATTTAATTACAAAATAAAGATACAAATATTTACCATAAAACATCTGAAAAGACAAAATATTAACAAAGGAGATCTAACAGATTTATTCCTGCTCTTTTCATTAATTAAATCAAATTGATCTAAAACAGATATTTGGAGACCTTACAGTCTTTCACCAAGAGCCCTGATTTCTGAGCAGAGAAAGAGACAGAGTTCATGATATAATATTGAATAATTGCTGAAATATGACACTTAAATATAAGACATAGCTCATTAATACTCAAAATCATTATTCAACAGCTGACCGCTCAAACCAATGTCTAACAAATATTCATTTATTGTGATATTTATTTCAAAATAAAAAAAAGGAGTGAGAAAAGTTATTTAAAAATCAAAGCCACGTGAAATGTGTTTTCCTGAACATTAGATCATTTAAGAGGATTTTGTAAACATCAACATTGCATCCAAGAAAAGAAAATGGACAACACCAAAGCTGTTTAAATAAATGATTAGAGAAAATATTACACACAGAACTATTATTTTTAATAAACTGTTTTAATCAGTTTATTTTAAAAGTGCTGCTTGTACTGTTGAGAATGGCATGAAAATGAAGTTTCTGCTTTGTTTGTTGTAATGAGAGGATTTGTGATTGTTAGCAACAGACAGACACATAGCTAACTTAATATAAAATGGAATAGAATAACAATGTATAGAAACACATTGTAGATTTGCTTGATATCTTTTGATACATTTAAGTGCTGCACTTGTCAATCACATTGAAACATTTGAATCATTATGAATGATTTTAATACAAATATTATTAAACTGAAAAGCCAGACAGACTCCTCTGTTCCAGCTTTACATTAAACACAGTGATCATCTGCTTGAATACTAAAGCAACATTAATCATTTAATATCATGTTTCTAACACACATGCTGCATTATTTGATTGTAAAGTCTCTTGTAGAGTCTCTTCACCTGTATGGATCACATTCACACATTTATTTCTCCTCATAGACACAGCAGTGAAGCTCTTCTGTGGATCTTCAGCTGATGTTTACTGCTCCTCTCAAGACCACTTCACTTTATGAGATACAGCATTTATCAGCTTTTGGTGATGGACCTCCACCCACACTGTAAGATTGAAGTTTAATGGAATTGAAAAGTACAAATTAATTACTGTATTTCAATCACAGTAAAAGTTGCATTAAAATCCTGTAAACAGATTAATTACTGACTATATCTGATTCTAAATATGTATTTATAAACTGTATTTGTGTTTTAAATATAATACATTTAGAACATGAATTCCTTTCTGTTTGTGTCTCTGTTGAGTCAGTATAAAGAGAAACACAGTATGCACCCAATATAATAAATGACAAGGAACAAATTCAAATGTGATTTAGTCTTAAAACAAAAGTCTTTCAGTTAAATGTTGCACTAGCTAAAGCTGTTTGTCTTCTAGTTTAAACATATTTGTATTGGTCTCAGTAAATAAGTGAAAAGATTGCACAGCTAGCTGCAATACTGGATTCTGATTGGTCAGTCGTGACATTCGGAGGTGTGTTATTTATTAGGTGTGTGTCATTAGCAGCAGAATAACACACAGTCCTACGGTATTTGAGTCTGGTGTTTCTTTGACTTCTCTAATCACAGCACCGTGCTCTCACTGCTTTCATTCAAACACAACTGCTATTAGCTTGTACCTCAGTTACAGACTGGATTTACCCTCAAACCAAACCGCAGGGAGATTCCTGTTAATAGTAGACTTGAGGACACATTGTTCAGAGTATCTTGTGGTTAAAGTTGTTGCTAACTGACCAGAAGTGTCTAGCTGAATCTAAATTGTGTCTAAGTCTTCACTTCTGTGTCAAGAAAGGATATAATAAGTGTGATATGCACATCCAGCTCAGATGTTATCACAGAATAAGTCTCTTCAGGAGGACACAAGTCCTGATCACCCTGTCGGATTTATTCTGTGATAACAAGCGCTGGAGGAACATTATCTCTTACAGAAAGTAAGTGTAAATTAATGTGACGTGTAGCTTGTCAAAGTAAAACACACAAGAGACAGAGAAATTGATCATATGATGCTGGACGACTGTGAGCTGAAGCTGAATCTGCTCTGATTTTACCAGCGTTTTCCTACAAACTGATGTCTTTAATAAAGCAGCTGTTGCTGTATAAAGATGTGATCGTGTGCTTTTCTTCTCTTCCTCCTTTGTGTTCAACATTTTTTTTTATCAACTTTACATTTAATTCTGACACAAAGCCTTTGAAATAATTCTTGAAGATAATTTGATAAACTTTTCACAAATATTTGACAGTATATACTTTTTCACACATCAGAGGTAAATGAATCTCTTTAATATCACAAAGTGAAGTTTACTCACCTCAGTTTACAGTTTGAGTCTCGTAGCACATCAATGAGCTGCTGCTTTGAGTCTTCAATCATATTCTCTCTCAGATCAAGCTCTTTTAGAAACTGCAGAGCGTTTGTGTTTGTCAGACACAGAGTTAAAGAAGAAACATCTGTAATGCCACAGTCATAAAGACTAGAAAGAGACAAACAGAGGAAGAGAAATCATCTTACAAACAAATCATTAAGGTGAAGAATCTTTCACAAATATAATGTGAACACATTCATCATGAGATATTAAGTATAACGGTTTTGTTTAACTCTTATGTGCTGTTCGTTTGGGGAGGACATCGTGCTGTTTGGGTCTCCAGAGACCACAAGTAACAAAGGGTCATTTTGTAACAACATATGATTTTTTTAAACAAATGTAATTTTACTCAGTTTATAATTTTTTTACTCCACTTTTTTTTTATTAATTAAAATAAATAAAAACAATTTAAATAGGTTTTATTCAAAAAGAGCTTTTATGTAAAATTCAATTTATAAAGACCCACATTCCCACATTTTGATTAATGGGGATAACATGGTGTGTGAACTGTAAAAAATTGCTGTAGTTTCTACAGCTAAATTTTACAGAATTTTACTGTATAAACATTTTACAAGATGCAGCTGTAATTCGAATGCATTATGGGTCAAATAAGGTTTTACAGTTGTTAACAGTATATTTCAACGTCAACTGTAATTCATTTACAAGAGGCAGGTGTTTTCACTGTAGTTCCTGCTTTTTACACTAATTTACTGTAGTATGGCATTATGGGATTGCGATGATCATTCAAATTTTTGGAAGTTACATTTTCTTATTGAGTGTAAAGTAGTGTTTTACCTAACTTTTCATCTTAAAGCCCAATGCAAACGATTGTCATAGTAACTACTAACGTTATCTGTCAAATAACTGACAAACAGCAAAATATGTGAAATTTAATTTTTTACACGTGTTCATTTGTTTATATGTGTTCAAATGTCCCATATTGACGTGGACGCCTTATTATAATAAGTGAAAGATCTTTATATGCCCGACTGGACAAGTTAGCCTGATAAAAAAAAAACCAGCAAAAAAAAAAGACTGAGGGAAGCATCAAGCGCAGACTGATTCTGATTATATTAACCTTTCATTCAACATCAAAACAAAGCTTAACGGCACACATAAACTCAGGAAAGTACATGAGGTAAATGTTCAACTGTTGAGTTTATTTATAACATATGATATAAGTAGCATCACAAGTGAGCTGTTTTCTTGAGTATCAAGATTGCAAATACATAGTTCAATAAACAATTAGTTAACAAGTTACTTCTTTTAGACACAATATTAACTGTTGTTGTATTTCACCAACTAAAATAGTTCCAAACAACTATCAAATCAAAACTAAGCGGTGTTTTTGCTAAATGATTCATCTTTTGAACTGATCGGTTCAATGAATGACTCCGTTGATTCACTCATTAAGTTATTTACTGCCACCTAATGGCGGATTAGTTTCCACGTTAAAAGTATCATTGCATTTTCCCAACATTTATTAATTGTATTTTCAAAATTAATGTAAAACATTAATGTCATTACACAGTTGTAATTTTGAACTGTAAATTATTTAATTTGATTGGTGGTACAGTTCTACAAAGTAATATTATAATTTATTATAGTTTGTTTATTCTAAAATATATGCCATTTTCTGTGTTAATTTTGGTATCATTTATGTGCTTTAAAGAAATCACAAGATTATTTTCTTTGTTTTCTTGTAGGTGCAAAGAATAGCAGCTGATGTGGAGAAGCTTGATGCTTCAAGACTCTGAAGCTGATTTTATTAGGTAATGTATTAATTCTTTAAATAATTTGATAAACTTGTAAGTTAGATTACATTTTATATTGAAATACTGCATTGTAGGTTGCATTATTGCTTATATTTCTTAATTTCAGGTCCACCCAGTGGCTTTTGACTATTTGAGGGTCAGATGGTTGTGAATTCATACCTCAACTTGTAGCTGGAGTTGGAGTCTTATTACAACTTCAGTCTGGCCCGGAGCAGACATCTTTTGCATTGAAATTTTTCAAGGTAACGAGTTTTACTTAATTTCATTCTAGAAAAAGGTTCCTTATTTAGTTTAAAGAGTTACTCCACCCCATAATGACAACTTTAGTCATTAATCACTGTTAACGTGATTAACAGTGATTAATGTCGTTTCAAACCATAAAGCTTTGTTGCTTCGAACACAATTTAAGATATTTTAATGAGAACCGAAGGCTTGCGTCTGTCCCAATGACAGCCAAACAATTAACAATGTCTAAGCCCAGAAAAGTATGAAAAGCATCGTCAGAATAGTCCATCTGCCATCAGTGGTTCAACTGTCATTTTACAAAGCTACAAGAATACTTTTGTTTGCAAAAAAAAAAGAACAACTTTATTCAACAAAGGCGTTCTTTTTGTTTTTGTTCAAATCAAAGCGTAAATAAACATAGAAAGTGTGTCCATGTGACCCAGCTGACACAGAACAGGCTATGTAGTGTGTGTCCAACAGATACTCTCCAAAATGGCACTACACTGGCGAGAGGAGGCAATTGTTGAATAAATCGTTATTTTTGTTTTCTTTCCATACAAAAGTATTGTCGTAAGCTTCATACGCTTACTGTTGAACCACTGATGGACTATTCTGATGATGTTTTCATACTTTTCTGGGCCTTGACAGTTGTATTTACTTGGCAGTCAGTGGGATGGTCAGAATCCTCCGGTTGTATCCAAAATATCTTAAATTGTGTTCCAGACTAACGTAAGCTTTTACAGGTTTGGAACGACATGGAGCTAAGTGATTAATGGCAAGATTTTCATTTTGGGGTGAAGTATTGGTAAATGCTGATTGTATTGTATAAGTGGGATTTTGACATTTATTTTATTGAGCTAGTTTCATTCAATACTTAACTGTATCCTGATGCTTTTGCTTGTTTTTTATGTGCAGATGTTTTCTTGGAATCACAACACTCACTGGATACAAGACGGACACATGGAGGCAAAACAAGTGGAAAAGTCTCAGAGAAGAGGAACAACCTCGTTGTGTGTGCTCATCTCAGAAAGTTGATGGACTTTCAGTATGTATTTATTAAATTGTCTTTTGCAGGAATATTCTTAATTTAATAGAACATGAGCTCAAACAACAGAATTTGTGATTTAATGTTGATTCCAGCATTTTATTTTAATCATTTTCTTTAAAAATCTTTTTTTTTTTTTCTTTTTTTTTACAAAATTATACAAATTATGTTGATTGACCTTCATTTTTATAGAAAGTTAATGTTCTACTCTGAGTATGGCTTATTTTTTTAACATGTATTTGTAGTTATTTGTGATGCTATGCTATTTTTATGATAACATTTAACTGCTGAAAGACTGAAAATTGTATTTTACCAGTAAAAGCCTTCAATGTCTATCTGCCAGTTTTAATAAATACTTATTTGCAACATCATTGACTTTATTCATTTTATTTTTTTGTAAATGTATTAAGATAGAGCTCATGATAATGCATTTATATCAGTATTTTATAGTTTACTGTTAAATTATTCTTTAAAGCAGTTTCATTGTTAAATTATAACAACATCATATTGTATTTAGGAGTATTTACAAGATTTTATTGGCAACTTTTTTTGCTAGGTAAATACTGTACTTTAGTGAAATTACAAAATATTGCTGTAAAATAAAATACAAGTTAAATTCAATGTTACTGTAAAAAATACTACAAACTACTGTATTTCACATACAGCAATTAACTGTAATTTACTTTGCAGTAATTTCCTGTAATCCATTTTACAGCAATTAATATATTTTACAGGATTTTATTGGCAACTTTTTTGCCAGTAAAATCCTGTAAATTCTACAGTACATTTTTTTTACAGTGCGTGTGTTGTCCTCCATTGTGGATTTGCTGGTGTCATCTCTTTAGACTGTGTGTGATGTTTTTTTTGTTTTTGTTTTTTAGTGATGGAGGGTATGCAAGATATTATATTATATTATAGTATGTATTTTAATGTGTAAATTATGATAATCATAATTATTATGTATTAATGGGTGTTGTGTGTGTAATCGCTTCTGCATTGTGAACGTGTGAAAGGGTTGACACTTAATTTTAGTCTATTTTGTGGTCTGAATTGTGTTGGATTTATTGATTTTGTTTGATAAATTAAGAAAAATAATTGATTTGATAATTTCCCATTCATTTCAATGTGGGTCTTCAGGAGGGCTTATTTTAACAGTAAGACACAACCAGATATCAATCAGTTAAATGTCTCATGCCATTTAGATAAAGGGATTTTTTTATTTTATTTATTTCAGCAAACATCATTTGAAGTCTCAAAAGACATTGAACAGCACATACGAAGTTAAACAAAGTGATTTTCATCATATTGATTCTTGTATGTGAATGTTACTGACCTCAATTTCTCCAATTTACAGAGTGATTCCTTCAGTACATCACATAAGTAATTAACTCCTGTGTTTTTTATTTGATTCCCTCTGAGGTCCAGTTCTCTCAGGTGTGATGGGTTTGATTTCACAGCTGAGGTCAGGGAGACACTGTTTCTCTGTAATACTGCATTCACACAGACTGAAGACAGAAAGAGAAAACACAATGAATCAGAAACGTTATGTTCATGTGTGAGTAATTCATCATGTGTCAAGACCATTCAGTGCAATAAATAAAACATTGCCAAAAAGCTTATAATATGACCATAAACAAAAACAGAAGAAAATAAAGATGAACAAAGTAGATTAAGATATAGGATCAACTACAGAACTACTTGAAGCATGAACATGAATATTTAGTTTAAATGTGAGAAATCAAGAAAATTATGTTCCCTTTCACTCGGTCACATTCGAGCTTACGTCAGAAAGAGACTGACGAATGGGGTCCCCCGAGAGACCAATCACCTTCGAAGTGGTAACAAACGGCTAGTGGTACAGTGTTTCTTGGTCTGTGGGATTAGAATCCTGAGCTCCACCACATTGCTCCACCATTGCTGCACATGGAGGGAGCACACAAGCTTGCACATAATGTAGCCTTACAGATCGCACGCATACATTCAGGAATGAAGAAAAACTTAAAATTACAGCATATTCTCTCTGTTTCTGAAAGTGTCTATCCTCAGCTTTGTCATAGTAGATAGAGACGCTTTTGAGAACGTCAATTAATCATTTAATAAGGACTTTGGCTAATTGTAATGTTCCAATAAACCAAGTTAAAACTATATTTCTAGTATTATGCATGTATTTTCATTTAATATAATTTCTGAATAAAAAAGATTTTTCAATCATTGTGAAATATCTTAGATGTGCAGCTGTGTTTCTGATCAGTAGAGTGAGGAGTGGCTTAGTTTGAATGCTTGGGGAAATTGTTGCGCTCCACTCGCTCACATACTTTGGTGTGAGACATGAATTTAAATGTCCGTGGTGAAGACGTTGTGCAGCACAAATCCGTGAATGAATGTTCCAAAGTGAGGTAAACTTCAACAGAGTAGGGAGCAAGGAACACTGTATAGGGACCATGTCACTTTGAACAGTTAATGTACAGAGCTCACTTCTAATGAACTGATTATCTGAATCAGGTGTGTTAACAAAGAGTGAGCGTGTGAAATATGCAGAGCTGGGGGTGTGAGGGATTATAATTTTGATTTATATCCTTTCTTTATTTAAAGGCTGAAATCTGAGGTTTACCTTTTTATGAAACTTTTTCAAAGCTTTATTTGAATATTCACATTAGCTATATTAATCTTGAAATCTTGAATGCTATTTAACTGTTGTCATTCAAGTTGTAATTTAAAACCGGACATCATTTGTAATGTTATTGTTTTAGTGATCAAAAAGTCATTTTATTTGTTGTTTGTTGATTTTAAATATAAAACATAATATTGATACATGTATTTTTTTTTTTTTTTACATCTCCAGCACATTATTACAATACTTTGATAATACTGATAACCATGATAATTTTGGTCACTATGATAGTGATAAGAAATTTTGGTCACACTTTATTTCTCACTATTAACTAACCATTAACTATGACTTTTGCCTCACATTACTCCTTATTTGCTGCTTATCAATAGTTTATAAGGTAGTTGTTAGTTTAGTGTATTGTAGGATTATGGATGTCATGCATTATATGTACTTTATAAGCACTAATAAACAGCCAATATGTTAATAATACACATGCTAATAAGCAACTACTTATTAGTGTAAATTGGACCCTATACTAAAGTGTTACCGAATTTCATACAATTACATCCCTACTCAGCTCCTCAACTCCCCGGACTCCAAGATTGGCCTATTTGCGAAGCAGTCTGAGGTCATCAAGCATATTCTTCCCTTGCGCCTGCTGCTGCCTCCACACAGCCGCCAGTGCAGCCACCTCAGCCTGCTCATCGCTGAAGGCTCCCTGTGGTCTCCTCCACTCCCACTCAGCCACAGCAGCAGCCTTCACCCCGGCCAGCAGGAGATGGTCGCAGAAGAGCGATGCTCGAACCTTCACCCTGGCTGGACCTCTGTTCTATGGGCTGATCGTCCCTAGAACCAGTGTCCAGACATTCTGTTGTGTAAACAGATGCCTCTGCCAGGCTGGGGTGCCATGTGCAACGGCATACCAGGCCAGGTTCCTGGACAAAAAGCCAACTTCAGTGGAATGTCAATTGCCTCCAGTTGCTAGCAGTACAGCTTGGACAACATCAACCATCAGGGTGGTATAAATATGCTTCCCCTAGTGAGCCTTCTTGCACAGACGCTTGTGCAAGATCAGGGAGGACAGGAGCAGGTCCTCATGGTTGCATCTTTTGGCCCGGCTGGACCTGGTTGCCCAAACTTGTACTCCTCGGACAACCCTCCCAGGCCAATTCCTCTGAGGAAGACCCTTCTTTCTCAAAGACAGGGCCTCCTAGGGGTGAGAGCTCACCAACTAGGAGTGTAGCCTTCTCCTGGGCACTGGCACATGGCCTTGCTAACAGACATCTGTAGAGGTGCAGGCTGGACAACACCTAACACCTTGTGAGATTTTATAAATCAACATGTAGAGCCTGTGTCCACCCGGTACTTGCACCTTCAGGACAGTAAGGACCTGCTCGGTGTCAATCTGCTTGCTGTGCCATTCCACTCCACGGAATGGATGCATGCTCTATTCCCCTCAAGTTCCTCAGTTCAGAACCCCTGGTTCCTCCAGCACTTTGATGTACAGCACTTCTGGCATGCCCCATCGGTCATGCCTGTGTTAGACTAGGTGCTCCACGCTTTGTGATTCCCCTTTTCTGGGCAATCCAATGTGTGTATTTCCACAGTAAGTCTCTTGGAAGCATGTGTCTTTCCCTTGGCAAGCACCTTGCCAGCTCTGTTGTTGAAACTTCCACCCTGCAGACTGGGTTCCTTCAGTTTCATGTGCCTACGCCTTCCCATGAGCAGGCAGCCTGCTAGCATAGCCCAGGGGAATATTCTACCCAGTGTAATCTGTGTCAGGTATAGGCCCTCACTCATACTGGCCTCACACTAGGGTGCCATCACTCACAAGGGTCACTGGAAGAAAGCTATGTGGCATTTTGTAAGGGACCCCCATTCGTAAGTCTCTATCTGACGTATTATTATTTTTTTCACATCGCTGTTCCGCTGAATGGCGGGTCATTGGGCTCGCTCCTCAGCAAAGACTTGTTGCTCCTCAGCAAAGATAATGATTATTTTCTGTCGACTAATCTAACGATTATTTTTAGATTAGTCGATCTCTAATGATTATTTTTATTACAATAAATAATTAATCTAATGTTCTTTTTTGATTAGCTAATGAATCCTTTGATAACTTTACAAAAAAAATGTAAGTACAACTTCTAATATAATATTTCAACCTTTATTCATTTTCAACCAATGTGGTTGAAGTTTTACAGTATACAAAAATAAAGAGGCAAAGAAAATTATTTTACTATGGTAAATATGAATTTACGATAGCTTATAATTAAAACCACAGTAGCCACAAATTTACAGTTGTCTGAGACGCCATGAAATGTTCTTTAGCATCACAAACCATAAAATGTAGTCAGGGTTCTTCTATTGTTTAGCATGGTTTCCAGAGATCTGGAGCTGATTCTGGGTAGCTTGGTGGTCTGTGACTGTTGTCTTTAAGGGGCCGTCACATATCACGCCTTTTGCGCACTCAAGTTTGTTATTTCCAATGTGGTCGCGTATGCCCGGTCATAATGGAAACGAGGCGGTCCTAGTGCACGGAAAACAGTCGTTCCGCGACCGCATCGAAGTTAAAACATCGCAACTTTTCAGAATGCCGCAGAGCACCGCTGGTCATGGGACAAGAACTAACCAATCAGCTTCATCCTTTCCCGTAATACGCTTGAAAGCTCAGCCAAGATGAAGGAACTGCTGATCATAGCTGTATATGGATTGCCATTTTGAAATAAATTTAGTAGCAGAGCTACTGAGCGATTATTAGTGCTGCAAATCCATTTATCCTTTGCTAGAGTTGGGGTACTCGAACTTGACTCGGACTCGAAGTCGGACTCAGTCCAATTTTGAATGAACTCGGACTTGTCACGACTCGAAGTGAATTTGTACTCGGACTTGACACGGACTTGAACATTTTGACTCGGAAAATATTCCAGTACAGTCGAAGTCCACGCCATTGTAACAATAAAACCAGCATAAAATTGAAATGATAAATTAATGAATGTCTCCCTTCTGTCATTTTACTGCACCACACCGCAGGCAGAAGTCTCATGCTTGCAGACGAAACACACGCACCACTCACTGGATATCAGTGTGGATTAGTGATGGAAGTTCGATTCTTTTCCTCGAACCGGTTCTTTCGGACGGTTTGATTCAATAAACCGTTGAGAAAAAAACAGTTCACGGATACATAATCCATTGCGATGTATTTGTTATTAAAGAACTTACGTTTCGCAGATTGCCCTTCATTCAAGCCCTCGGTTTACCCGCACTCATTACATTAGCACAAAATCAGTTCAGAATCAATCACCAAAAGAATCAGTTCGGTTCAGACGCCGTGAGTCAGTCGGTTTCATACTGAATCACAATGCGCAGTATCATCAGCTCCTCGGTTCTCGAATCGGACGCCCGAAAGACGGTTTTCGGTTCAGTTTACTGATGATCTGAAAACTGATACAACCTGTTCTTGACTCGAGAACGAGAATCGCTCAAAACCCGGGTAGGAAAATCTGACAGGGTAGGATAAAATGTCAGGACACCGGCACATGCTGCAGTTCAGTATCATCAGCTGCTCTACTCGTGTTCATGTTCTGTTTACTACAAACTCAGTTTGTGAATCTGTCATCATTAACTATAAATACAGCACAGATATTTCATAAATCATCCCTTATTCATATTAAACATGGAGTCTTTAGAGTCTTATTATTGTCCAACTTCCCTGAAAACCCCTTGGCCCATACATAATTTACAATATACAGATTAGAAACATGTAGCCCTATCTTAACAAAAACGATATATATATATATATATATATATATATATATATATATATATATATATATATATATATATATATATATATTTATAGTTTTATCACACTTTCCGATGTTTAACAAAATACTTGAAAAATTACACGCATGCAGTATCATCAGTTCATCGGTTCTCAAATCGGACGCCTCGAAAGAAACGGTTTTCGGTTCAGTGTACTGGTGATCCCAAAACCGATGCAACCGACTACCAGAGACAGCAGCAGCAACCAACAGATGCTGCACAGCTCAGCATTGCAGGATTTGCAAGACCAGAACTGACCAAACAAGCAATGCAACTCTATGATGCAAGTTCTCCAAGACAACAAGAAATTCATAATGCCATCATTAAGGATCTCCTCATTGGCTGCACTTTACCTCTGTCAAATGTGGGGAGAGGCATTAAATAACTGAAATGTCATCTTTAACTGGAGGACAATATAGTGTGATACAATAATAAAATAGGTTCATTTGTATTTTCATGCACTTGTAATACAATAAAACCTTTGAAACCTTTTGATAGGAAACTAGTTCTGTTGACATAAAATAAAAATGTTCAATGGCAATGACTAGATGTAACAGTGGTATTTTTTTTTGCATTTTATATTGCCATTGGTTTAATGGGTTGAAAGGTTAAAATATTAATAGAATGTAAAAATGTACAATACCAATTTATAATCTTTTTAATTTAATTACTTTCTGGACTCGGGATTCGACTCGGACTCGCCTTTAAGAACTGGACTTGAGTCCAACTCGGACCCTTTGGACTCGGACTCGGACTTGGACTCGGTGTTTGTGGACTTGGTCTTGACTCATCGACTAAAGGTGGACTCGACCCAACTCTATCCTTTGCTGAACTTTTGCGCTTCATGGAACGCACAAAAAAACTGATTAATATTCATGAATCCAGCAGCTCATTAATCCTGAGTAATCCTCAGTGTGTTTTATAGTTCTTATTATTAGAATTTATATAATGATTATCATATCAGTATTTTTGTTAGTTTTTTCCCAATTTCTTTTTTTGGTCAGAAACATTGAATGTCAGAAAAGCAACCACCTCTCAAGTTAAAATGACTAATATGCATTCAAACATGGTTATCAAATTTACTTCTAATAACTTAAGTTCTATTAAATAATCAGATGAAACCTCTAAATTATCTTAGCTAACAGAGTGTGTTAAAAATGTAAAAGATTGGATGACCAATAATTTTCTCCAATTAAATTGGATAAGACAGAGATATTAATTATTGGACCAAAAAACACTACACAGAATCTTGTAGATTACAATCTGCAACTAGACGGATGTACTGTTACTTCTTCTACAGTCAAAAATCTGGGTGTTATATTACACAGCAACTTCTAAAAATCATATTTCCCATGTTACAAAAACTGCATTCTTCCATCTTAGAAACATTGCCAAGCTACTAAACATGTTATCTGTTTCTGATGCAGAAAAGCTAGTTCATGCATTCATGACCTCTAGACTGGACTATTGTAATGCACTTCTAGGTGGTTGTCCTGCTTTCAATAAACAAGCTACAGGTAGTCCAAAATACAGCAGCTAGAGTCCTTACAAGGTCAAGAAAATATGATCATATTACCCCAATTTTACAGTCTCTGCACTGGCTACCTATTAAGTTCCATATCAGTTACAAATTATCATTACTTACCTATAAGGCCCTAAATGGTTTAGCTCCTGCATACCTAACTAGCCTTCTACCACGCTACAACCCATCAGCACCCTAAGGTCACAAAACACTGGACTTTGGTAGTTCCTAGGATAGCAAAGTCCACTAAAGGAGGTAGAGCTTTCTCACATTTGGCTCCCAAACCTGGAATAGTCTTCCTGATAATGTTCGGGTTCAGACACACTCTCTCTGTTTAAATCTAGATTAAAATCACATCTCTTCGCCAAGCATTTGAATAATGTATTTGTGAGTATAGTTGCATCTGATCAAATGTGCATTTTATTCATTAGCTTGGGTTAAACTAATTTTACTTTGTTGGATCAGTAGCTATGCTAATGATGTCTCTATTTTGTTTCTATGTTTTGCCATGGGATTTACATCCCGTGGTAACTAGGATTTACACAAGCTCCAGTCTGGATCCAGAACACCTGAGAAGAGATGATGCTGACACTCAGAGGACCCCAGATGATGCTAACCCTGAATCAACAACAGAACTACTAATATTGCTACAAGTGTGACTGAATCATATATGAATAATTAATAATATTAAGAATGTTCATCATCTGGCTGACTACGATTTGTATAATTTTTTCTACAAATCCTGTCATAATGCACAAACTGACAGTCACCACTTATAAGCTACTACAAAATATTGTAGAAACATAATTTTCTCTAAAGTTGCTCTGTAAAAGCGCTATACAAATAAACTTGAATTGAATTAAAAAATACACTTTTATTTTACAATATTATATATATATATATATATATATATATATATATATATATATATATATATATATATATATATATATATATATATATGCATCTCAAGCAGTCTGGTGAGTAAACTAAAATATTTACTAGCCAATGGCTATTCAATTGCCAAGGTATCCGTAGAGGGTTGGTCAGTCTTTTCTGACTTAACGCCTCCATGAACTATGTCTGAGTGAATTTCCATTATAATTGGTTTGCTGGGATTTCTTAATCCTGTGATCTCAGGTGGTTGACAGATTTTCCTTCATTCAGATAAAAGATCAGGAGGACACATCTATTAGAAATACAGTATGTGCACAGATTAATCATTTAAACACTGCAATATTCAATTGAAATATTAACTGTCAATTTTAATTTCATGGTGACTTTTAAATAAGATTTTAAGTAGTTTTATAGTTGATCCTATATCTTAATCTACTTTGTTAATCTTTTTTCTTCTGTTTTGTTTTATTAGGGCAGTAGGACTAATGGTTAGAGATTTGTCTTGTAACCTGAAGGTCGCAGGTTTGAGTCTCAGGTACAGCAGGGATTGTAGGTGAAGAGAGTGAATACCCATTGCTCTCTCACCTTCAATACCACACTGAGATGAGACCCTTGAGCAAAAACTGAATCCAAACTGTTCCCGGGTGCCGAGGTTTGTGTTCATGGTGTGTGTGAGCACTTGGATGGGTTAAATGCAGAGCACATATTCAGACTGTGGAACACTATACTTGGCCACCTTTTCCTGAAAGCAAACCGTAATCTTTAATCTCACTGTAACATCTTTAGAGTATAATGATACTAACTCTAGTTTCTCCAGCTTGAACTGTGTGTTCATCAGTAGATCACTGAGGTTTTTCACCCAGAGTCTCCTAGCATTTCATTCCAGCTCAGGTCCAGTTCTCTCAGGTGTGATGGGTTTGATTTCAGAGCTGAAGTCAGGATTATACACTGTTTCTCTGTAATACTGCATCCACACAGACTGAAGACAGAAAGAGAAAAGACAATGAAACAGACACCTTATGTTCAAGTGTGAGTAATTTATCATGTTTTAACACCATACAGTGCAATAATTAAAACATCGCCAAAAACCTTATTATATGACCGTAAACAGAAGACAAAGATTAACAAATTAGACTAAAATATAGGATCAACTACAGAACTACATAAAAATAACATTAAACGTGAAAACTGAGTTTAAATGCAGAAATCAAGAAAATTCTGATTCTGAACCACAATTTACTTAAAGACATTTTAAGAGGATCATAAGTAACCACTTTTTTTTTTTTTTTGCCAATTATGGCAGGATTTAATTTGGTCCATTAATGAATTGATTTGCTGTCATTTGTTATTTCTGTGATCTCCGTGATTGACAGATTTTCCTTCTACATCATCAGAAAAGAGATGATGTTGTGAGGGAGAAAGTAAGTTATTCAAATGAAAGATCAGGAGGACACATCTATTAGAAATACATTATGTGCACAGACAAATAATTTAAGCACTGCAATATTTCATAAAAAATAATAACAATCAACTTTAATTTCATGTCTTTTAATATGGTTTTAAGTAGCTCTATAGTTGATTTTATATCTTAATCTACTTTGTTAAACTTTTTTCTTCTGTTTTGTTTATTAGGGGCAGTAGTGGACTAATGGTTAGAGATTTGTCTTGTAACCTGAAGGTCGCAGGTTTGAGTCTCAGGTGCAGCAGGGATTGTAGGTGAAGAGAGTGAATACCCATTGCTCTCTTCTACCTTCGATACCAACGACTGAGATGAGACCCTTGAGCAAAACTGAATCCAAACTGTTCCCCGGTGCCGAGGTTTGTGTTCATGGTGTGTGTGTGTTCAATAATGTGTGTGCACTTGGATGGGTTAAATGCAGAGCACTAATTCAAAGTATGGGACACTATACTTAGCCACATATCACTTCCTTTCCTTTCCCTTTCCTGAAAGTAAACAGTAATATTTCATCTCACTGTAACATCTGTAGAGTATAATGATACTAACTGTAGTTTCTCCAGCTTAAATTGTGTGTTCATCAGTAGATCACTGAGGTTTTTCACTCCAGAGTCTCCTAGTTTATTCCAGCTCAGCCAGTTCTCTCAGGTGTGATGGGTTTGATTTCAGAGCTGAAGTCAGGGTGAGACACTGTTTCTCTGTAATACTGCAATCACACAGACTGAAGAAAGAAAGAGAAAACACAATGAATCAGACACGCTTTTGTTCATGTGTGTGAGTTAAATGAATCATGAGTAAACACCATACAGTGCAATAATAATAATAAAATAAAAAATGCCAAAACCTTACATTTACATTACATTTAGTCATTCAGCAGACACTTTATCCAAAGTAACTCACAAATGAGGACAATGGAAGCAATCAAAATAATAAATAAAAAATAATAAATATATATATTTTTTAAATGTATTTATTATGTATAATAAATAAAAAGAAAAGAAAACAAAAATAAATACAGCAAACTAGTATTAGATGCAATTTTTTATTGTTAATTGTAAAATAAATAAAAAGAAAACAGACAGAATATAGGCAGGGCTGCACATAAGCGGTCTGCAGGTATCGTATGTGCTGTAATGTGCTGTAAATTAGTTCAGAGCACATGTTTTGGACGGACATGGTTGACAGCTGTTAATGTACAATAACCATTTTAGATCGACAAAATGTACTGTATAAATTGTCTATTCAAGCTGAAAGCTAACATTTTCAAAGCACAATGCTAAACTGTGACTTTTCATTCACGGACGCTTTTAAGCTAAACCCAGAAGCTATAGACTAACTATGGCAACCCACCAAAATAAAAGCTTGTTGATTTTAAGTCTGAAAAAAAAATAATAATAATAATAACAAATAATAATTAAGGTAAAATACTACTACTACTACTTATAATAATAATAATAATAATAATAATAATAATAATAGCATTTTATTTTTAAGTTTACTATAAAATAATTGTATTTGTATTTAATACTTCCTTTTATTATAAAATAAAATAGTATTATAACACTTTATTACTTAGTTCATTATTTAAAAATAAAGAACTGAATAAATGCAATAATATCATCACAATTAATTTCTTTTATTATTATTATTATTGTTATATTTGATGGGTCAGAAGCAAACCAAATCTCAGGTTTTCATAAGAGAACCAGGCTGAAGAAAAAGTATAACTTACTTTGCTAACATAGCAGACTCATAAGAAAATACATTGTAATCATCTGAATTAAAGAGAAAATAAACATTTAATCTGATGTTTAAGTGAATAAAGCAGTATTGACAGCCCTGGAGTTTCACAACTATTGACTTTGATCTCTCACACGGACTCGTGTGTGTGTATGTGTGTAAATACAGGTGCTGGTCATATAATTAGAATATCATCAAAAGTTGATTTATTTCACTAATTCCATTCAAAAGTGAAACTTGTATATTATATTTATTCATTACACACAGACTGATATATTTCAAATGTTTATTTATTTTAATTTTGATTATTATAACTGATAACTAAGGAAAATCCCAGCAATCAATACTTAGTTGGGCTCCTTTTTCCTGAATGACTGCAGCAATGCGGCGGGCATGGAGTGGATCAGTCTGTGGCACTGCTCAGGTGTTATGAGAGACCAGGTTGCTCTGATAGAGGCCTTCAGCTTTTCTGCATTGTTGGGTCTGACATATCTCATCTTCCTCTTCACAATACCCCACAGATTTTCTATGGGGTTAAGGTCAGGCAAGTTTGCAGGTTAATTAGAACAGGGATACCATGGTCCTTAAACCAGGTACTGGTAGCTTTGGTACTGTGTGCAGGTGCCAAGTCCTGTTGGAAAATTAAATCTAGATCTCCATAAAGTTCGTCAGCAGCAGGAAGGACCAAAACCACCAGATGACATGGCACCGCAAACCATCACTGACTGTGGAAACTTTACACTGGACCTCAAGCAACGTGGATTGTGTGCTTCTCCTCTCTTCCTGCAGACTCTGGGACCCTGATATCCAAAGGAAATGCAACATTTACTTTCATCAGAGCACATAACTTTGGTCCACTCAGCAGCAGTCCAGTCCAGTTGAAGCGAAACGCTTCTGATGCTGTCTGTTGTTCAAGATTGGCTTGACACAAGGAATCCGACAGCTGAAACCCAGCCTCTTTGCAGTGACCTTTTGTGTCTTGCCGCCTTGTGCAAGGTGTCAATGGTCGCTCTTTTGGACAACTGTCAAGTCAGCAGTCTTCCACATGATTGTGTAGCCTACAGAACTAGACTGAGACACCATTCAAAGGCTTTGCAGGTGTTTTGAGTTAATAAACTGATTAGAATGTGGCACCAGGTGTCTTCAATATTGAACCTTTCACAATATTCTAATTTTCTGAGATACTGAATTTGGGATTTTCCTTAATTGTCAGTTATAATAATCAAAATTGTGTGTGTGTGTGTGTGTGTGTGTGTGTGAGGGAGAGTGGTTCAATTATGGTTAATCAGTGCAATGGATCATGGGAAATGTAGTCCGGGCTGACACATAACAGTCTGTGTAGTGTGAGTCAATTTAATAGGAGGGGAGCTCTGGTGGAAAGCGGATGGATTCATGACAGTTGTGAGGGAGAAGGAAAGTTATTTAGATGAAAGATCAGGATTAGAAATACATTAAGCACACAGATAAATAACTTAAGCACTGCAATATTCCATAAAAAAATATAAAAATTAATTAATTAATTGAACTTAACTTTAACTTAACTTTAATGTCATGGAGGCTTTATGAAAGTTAACGGTAATCTTTAATCTCACTATAACCACTGTAGAGTATAATGATACTAACTGTAGTTTCTCCAGCTTGAACTGTGTGTTCATCAGTAGATCACTGAGGTTTTTCACCCAGAGTCTTCTAGTTTATTCCAGCTCAGCTTCAGTTCTCTCAGATGAGATGGGTTTGATTTCAGAGCTGAAGTCAGGGTGATACACTGTTTCTCTGTAATGCTGCAATCACACAGACTGAAGAAAGAAAGAGAAAACACAATGAATCAGAAACGTTATGTTCGTGTGTGAGTTAAATGAATCATGAGTAAATACCATACAGTACAATAAACAAACTGTTGCTAAAACCGAAAACAATAAAAGTAAATATATAATCATACAGCCATAAACTAAAACAAAACAAAACAGGATTTGAGGATACTAATTACATTTCAAGTCTGAAGAATCTTCAATTAGACCAAAAAAAAAGGGTTAGTGATTTGTTATGTAATTAAAATTAAAGATCAACTATAGAAGCTCTTTACAATAACATTAAAACATTAAAAATAGAGTTCAAATGTAACAAATCAAGAAAATACAAATTTTCTTCAACACATTTTAAGATTGCACTTTACAGTCAACAAGTACATTTTGTGATGCATGTCTGAGTGAAAAGGTGTTTTATTTTATTTTTGTATTTTTTTTTTACTGCAGGTCAGGAATTCATTTTGATGAAAAGCTGGATAATTGTTTGCTATTGCTGTGATCTCATGTGATTTTCCCCTTCACATCATCAGACTAAAAGAATAGATGTTTTATGAGGGAAAGTGATAGTTATTTTCATTAAAGATCACAATGGTACATTTATTTTTGGGAAATAAATTATGTACCCTGGTAAATCAATCTCACTGTAACTGCTGTAGAGTATAATGATACTAACTCTAGTTTCTCCAGCTTGAATTGTGTGTCCATCAGTAGATCACTGAGGTTTTTCACCCAGAGTCTCCTAGTAGTTTATTCCAGCTCAGGTCCAGCTCTCTCAGGTGTGATGGGTTTGATTTCAGAGCTGAAGTCACAGCAGAATAACCTTCATATGTTATACAACAGTCACTTAACCTACATTGAGAGAAAGAGAGAAGATGAAAGAAAATTATTTAATAAAGTTACAATGTCTTAAAAGTTACAATGATATAACAAAAAATAGAGGAAGAGTGTCTGAATACATTTGGAAAATTTTCCACAATTTGGTCTTCAAAACAGAAAAATAAGTTGTTTGTTTAATCAAATAATTCACACTTTTTGACAATTTGTCCTCATTCTTGATAGAAATACAATGACATTTTATTTCCCAACAACACTGTGTAAGAGGTGTTAAAATATTTCATATCTTTTATTTCATCTTTGTCTAAAAACAGAGTTTATTGTTTAAATTATAAGTCCTGAATTTTGTGCATTTGTGTTTAAATTGATTCTGGTCTTCACATCACTACAGCGTAAATGCATTCACTCTTTCTCTGTCCAGTGACTTGATCAACTTTACTTCACAGATTCAACTTTGCACATCTAAATAAAACTGTAAGTTTATCTGTGCATGTAGATGTGAAGTACAGTAATATTCTCTGAAACAGGTAAGACTGAAGAAGCAATGCCTGGACAGAATAAAGCCCAGTCTGGACTGGTTCTGTTCAGTTGTGTTACACATTCATTAATCTGGGTCTTTGATGACAGCTGAGATGATATGAACCATCAATAAACACTATGAATATGTTTTGCTACTGCAGCACAGGACTATTCTGTTGGTCCCATTAAAAAACACAATGAAAACAGTTCAGTCCCACTGGATAAAAAAATAACTGTTTGTGTATTTTTGGTATTATTAACTGAAATTATTGGGCATTGGGTTGTGTATTTGACCTGCTGTATAAGCAACAAGAAAAACTCATTACAACTTTTAAATGTTTAGATCACAACAACTTACTTTACAAGTCTTTCTTACACAAACACATACAGTATAAAATACAAACAGAATAACTATACAAAAATATATAAACACTTACAAAACATACAAATATATATTGTGCTACAAACATGGTAACATACATCAACGGTCAGACACTTTAGACGATTCACCTGCTCAGGTAGAAGCACACCTCACTGGTTAAAAAATAAATAGAGGCAGGTCATTGTGTGGGCTCAGCTTTGATGTGCTTCGTTTTATACTGATCAAAGCAAGCATTAATGTTACTGGTTGGTGGTCAATGTTTTAAATTAGTCTTCAATCTCAGTTTGTAGTCAGTAAACATGATCGCAGTCACAGCAGAAATTAAAGAAAAATTTTACTGAAGTCTATTCAAAAGTTGTATGAATCTATTCTAAGAAGGTTGGAAGCTGTATTGAAGGCAAATGATGGTAAAAACATTAATAAAATACTGGCTATTTCTGATGTGTTCACATTATTTTCTCCAACCCCTGTGAACTTAAAGGGATAGTTCACCCAAAAATCTAAATTAACCCTTGATTTACTCATCCTCAAGCCATCCAGGTGTATACTGAATTCTTCTTTCAGACAAATATAATCAGAGTTATTTTAAAAAAATGTCCTGGCTCTTCTAAGCTTTATAATGTGAGGTTGGACTCAAATGAGAATTAAAACGGATGACTGTAACTTTACTAGTCATGCAACATGTTAAATGATGTAAGATACTCACTTCAGTGTGTCAAGTGTACAGTGTTTATCCTTCAGTAGAGCAGAGATCTGATTCACTTGTGTGTCTCCTAGTTTATGTCCACTTAGATTCAGCTCTCTCAGGAGTAACGGGTTTTACCCACAATTCCAGCAACATACTGACAGCCTTCATCTGCAGCAGGACCCAAAACCTGCGAAGAGAAGATGAAGCTGGAATCAAATAATGCATTGCATCACAAAACATTTAAAGATTATCAAACATTATTTGTAACTAAAAGCTCTAGTTCAAGTTTAAACAGTTGAACATTTAAATATACAAATATTATTAAGAAAGTCAAAAGTAAATTTAAAAGAAATTCAGGGAAAAAGCTCACGATTCTCAAAATCTCTAGATCTTTCTGGCTTTTAAGCAGGAGATGAGGAAAGTTGGCAAAGAGATAACTAGCTTGTGACAGCTAAGCATTCATAAAGATACATTAGTTGATCTTTTGATGCCGGCTCTTCCTATTATTATGTAGCAGAATTAATCAAATACTGGACTAACACAAAATGACGATAAAGAGTCTAGGCTGAATGTGTGTGTGTGTGTGTGTGTTGAATTATCACTGATCCTCTCCTGACGCATCACATTTGTGTGGTCTGTGATAGATCTGCTGTAGTAGATGTACAGTGTTGTGAATCTGAGCTTGATGGAAATTAATGAACGGTGCATTCAGTAACATTTAAACAATCAGAATAATAAATCACATTGAATATATTTTCATGATAAATGTCCACAATAACACAATCATAAATGTTAACTAAAGCTGCAAGCAGTGATTAAAGGGCCTTCGACTCGTGCTCACCACCACTGAGTGGCCATAGGAGAGCAGCAAACGCTTGGCTTATAAAATGATAAATATTTTTTTGCCAACAGGTGGTGCTATGATTATAACTGAATATTGGCATGTAAATGTCTTCAGGCCAGGACTCTTACCAAACGTGAAGTTAGGGTTAGATCGGAATTGCTTGTTTAGTTAGTTTAAATCAAGTAGTTTCCTGTTGCCAGCAGGTGGTGTTATGACTATAAATCAATATTGGCCTTAAGATGAGTTCAAGCTAGGACTCATATCAAACGGAAGTTAGGGTTAGATCGGAATTGCTTGTTTGCTAGTTTAAATCAAGTAGTTTCCTGTTGCCAGCAGGTGGCTGTATGATTTTAACTGAAATATTGGCGTAAGATCTGTTAAGTCCAGGACTCTTGGCAAGCATGTGAAGTTTAGGGCAGATCAGACTTTGCATATTTAAGTGTGAAACAAGATATTTCCTGCTGCCAGGAGGTGGCACTATAATTAAAATTGAATATTGGCCTTTAGATGTATTCAGGCCAGGACTCTAATCAAACTTGTGAAGTTCTGAAGCAGACTCGACATTGTATGCACGAGTTAGAGTAATGTTCTGTTTCACTGCAATAATAGTATGCTTTAACACTTAGCTAAGTGGGGTTGACATTTTAATTCATAAAAATCATGAGAACATGAATTAGATGACTCATGCCTAATTAGCTTATTCATGACGTAAGTGCGTCAGATTGTATTGCCTCCCCTGCAATTTAATTTAGCCATTTAATTAAATTCTTAATAAAACTGTTTTATTACTATATTTTAATGTTTCTGTTGTCAGACAACGGAAGGAATATTATAATGACTGAAACGGGTCCATTAAGACTACATAACCAGCTCTCAAACATTAATCTGCACTAATGAAATCAAATAACGTACAAATACGATAAAGTCAGTGGTTGTGCTGTGTCTGATGTTGGATGTACTTGCTTTGTAAAATAGAGTTAGAAGCAACAGAATATCTTTTTTTAAACTGAAGTGTTGTTCCTCTCCTCGATCGCTGAACACAGCAGATGCAGAGAGAGAGGGAAAAGAGACCTTGTGCTCAGGGTAGCACCAGAGAATCTCAGAGACTAAATAATGATTGCCCAAAAAGTCGCTAGATTTGTCGCTAGTTGCTTTTGAAGAAAAAAAAAAAAGTCGCAAATCTAACAACAAAGACGCCAAGTTAGCAACTCCACTGCCCAGAGGACCGACTTCAACCATCTCGCAAGTCTTGATAGGCTATTACTTGCTATTACATTGTTTCGACTGTTGTTTTATTTTTTGTGCTTCACCTGGAATATCTGCAATGGAATAATTTGCAACGAACGACGGGAATTCAACGCTGGTCTGTGTATGTGGATTCTAGGACATCAAGATCACGGTTGCTACGGGATTCAACGCCTAGAACCAGCTGTGTTTGTGGATTTAATGACTATGGCCCTAAGGTACACTGCACTAACTGTTGAATTTAAAACAGAACCCATCTCGCTTAGCTAAAGTCTCTTACGATCTTTGCCGGATGCTGGCTTGCTACGCCCTAAACGGTATATTCACCGGGTTTGAGGCAAGCTTTACAGCTTCATCTTCTCCCAGCATTAGTATTTCTACATGCCGACGTAAGACTAACAAGCTGTTTTACACTGGTATTGATCAACGTAATTTAATACTAGTACCCCGGTGGAGATTAAGTCATTGTTGACTCCATTTCATAGCTCGGCTTATGCTGCATTATTTAATGCCCGCCTGTGAATAACAAGGCACTGTTCTTATCGATTTTATTCTAGACAAAAGTTGGACTTCCTGTTTTAACTGAAACATGGCATAGAGAAATGATGGACTTCTGTTCAATCAGATCACTCCTGTTGGTTTTGGAATCTTAGATCTTCCGAGGTTATCTGGCAGAGGTGGAGGCATTATTGTGATTTACAACCTGCAATTCAAGATAAGCCCTGTATCTGTTTCCCAGTTCTCATCATTTGAATGCCTAGTTCTGAGTATTTCTGCTCCTACATCTACCATCATTGCAACAGTCTATAAACCACCTAAGACACCACATGAAACTTTACATCAGAATTTGCTGAGTTTCTGTCTATGTTGAGCTTGAAGTTCCATAGAATTCTTATTGTGGGGACTTTAATATACATGTGGACCGAAGTGATTCTTGGTTGCAAGGAATTTTTATCGCTTTTGACTGTCTTGACTTCTCACAGTTGGTAAGAGGCCCAACTCATTGTAAAGGCCATACCCTGGATCTTGTAATATCAAATGGTTCATTTGTATCACAGTTATCATCTGTTGACATTGGATTATCTGATCACTCAGCTGTTTTCTTTAATCTGAGATGCATCTTTCAAGTGTGCCTACAAAATGAACTGCAACATTCTGGAAGTGGAAGTCTATTGATCAAACAGTTTTTTCTAATTCTGTTGTATCCACTTTAAGTGACCAGCACTCAACATCTTTGAGGAGAAAGTTTCACAGTTTAACAATGCTCTTGTGACTAATCTTGACTCTTATGCTCCTCTAAGGTCACGCAGATTACTTCAGCCCCACTGCTCCTTGGTATAATGATAATTTTGCACTAGGAAGGCTGCATGTCGTAAAATGGAGCGTAAATGGCGCCTTACTGGCTTGAATGGTCATTATTTGGCTTGGAAGGTCCTTCTAGGTGACTACAGAGCATTAATTGAGACTGAAAGATCCTCTTATTTTTCTCAGATTATTGAAAACAATCAACGAAACCCCAGACATTTGTTTCAAACTATAAATAGACTGCTTAAAGTTGATGCTGCCACCACCTTGCCTGTTTCTCAACAGCTATGTGATTCTTTTCTTAAATTTTTTAACTCTAAAATTGATATTGTTGCAAACAAATTTCTGTTGCATCTGCTCCCACTGTCTCACTTCTCTGTTCATCTGGGTTTACTGGTTTTCCTCTCACTAATTGTCTACATCTTGATTCTCAGGGTCTCAAAGGGAGGTAACAAGCATGAAATCTACCACTTGCTTGCTTGATCCCATTCCCTCAAGCTTATTTAAATCTTGCTTCGATGTTTTGAGCCCTATTGTACTTAGTATTATGAATGATTCATTGCAGATGGGAGAGGTTCCAGCAGCATTAAAGATTGCTGCTGTAACCCCAGTACCAAAAAAGAAAATACTACTCTGGAGGATTTTAATAATTTTCGCCTATCTCCAACCTTCCATTCATGGCAAAAATACTTGAGCGTGTTGTTGGCTTTCATCTACGTAACCATCTCACAATTAATAACCTGTTTGATCCTCTTCAGACAGGTTTTCGTAAATTCCACAGTACTGAAACGGCTTTGGTCAAAGTTACCAATGATTTGTTGATGGCTTCTGACTCTGGTGTAATTTCCATTCTCATCCTTCTTGATTTAAGAGCAGCTTTGATACTGTTGATCATAGTCTTTACTCCCTTGAACAAGATTTTGGGGTGTTGGGGACAGCTTTGAAGTGGTTTAAATCCTATTTTACTGACCGCTCTCAGTTCGTTTCCATGGCGGTTTCAGGTCTGAGATTAGCTCTGTTTTCACTGGGTTCCTCAGGGCTCAGTCTTGGGCCCTCTGCTTTTAATATTTATCTGGCACCACTTGGACAGTTATTAGCATCGCTGCCTCCATTATCACTTTTATGCTGATGATAGCAGATTTATATACACTCAAAGTCTGGTGAACATCTTGATGTTGATTTTCTGTCCGGCTGTGTTTCTGAGATAAAGGAATGGATGAATACAAATTTTTTGTGTCTGAATAGTGGTAAAACTGAAGTAATGCTTATTGTTACCGTCATCAAATTTCAAAAGCTGGTTCCTTATCTTTGTCTATTGATGGCTCTGTCTTGGCTACTCAAGCTAAAGTGAGGAATCTTGGAGTTATTTTTGATACCAGGCTTTCATTTGATTCTTTTGTCCAGAGTACAGTTAAATCATCCTTTTTCACCTCAGAAATATAGCTAGATTACGCCCTATGCTAAATTTCTCAGTAGCTGAAAAGCTGATGAATTCCTTTGTCATCTCTAGGATAGATTACTGTAACGCCTTCTAGCGAGTCTCTAAATCCACACTTAACAGACTACAATATTTACAAAACTCGCAACCAGGATATTGACTCGGTCCAGGGTAAGCAATCACATCACTCCTTTTGGAGTCCTTACACTGGCTCCCAGTCCGATTCAGAGTGGATTTTAAAATTATGATGCTGACATATAAAGCATTGCTGGCTTGGCCCCTTATTATTTATCTGCTCTGTTAACTTCCTATACCCCAACTCGAGGCTGCGTCTCTTCACAATCCAACTTGTTGGTTGTTCCTCAAACGCTTACGATCTATTGGTGACAGGGCCTTTTCTTCATATGCTCCTGTCCTTTGAATTCTCTGCCTCCTGATCTTAGGGAAGCACAGGGATACTACATTTTAAAAGTAGACTTAAGACTTATTTTTTAAATTAGCATTTGATTGTTGATGTTACTTTTATTGTTTGAGCTTTGTATTGCTTGTTTTTGTACAGGCTTTGAGAAGTTGCTTTAAAGGCTTTATAAAATAAAGTTTATTATTATTATTATTATTAAAGCCTTAAAGCTTAGAAATTGAGCGATGATTTAAGAAAAGGAAAAACTTGTCTATTTTTAAAATGTACTCAGTATAGTGATTTTTGCTTGTTCTCTGACAAAGGTGTTCTAAATAACCTTTTAAACATTAAATCTCCATTAAAGTTTACAACAAAATGGAAAAATTATTTTAACAATGTTCAACATTTTTATTTTATGCTGGTTTGAATATGTTCGACACCATAGGCGGAAATCGTGGTGGGGTCCGGACCTCCCTATCTGAGGTTTATCCCTCCCCTAAAATATAATTGAAATATGTGTATTGTAGTTAAACTAATTGTGTAAGTAGTAAAACAATACATATGCAAACGGAGCAACAACAACCAAAAAAAAGTTTAAAACATCTGGAGTTCAGCCTGCTTTGCCTCACAGTGCTTTGGTCCACTGCCTGCTCCCCTTTTACCTCACCACCACCGACACACACACACACAGTCGGTGTGAGAAAACAACGTGTTTTGGAACTAGTTGTGAAGTAGTCAAGTTACTTCATTCAAATTAAACATCGGATGATGTGATTATTTTCTGTTTATTTTATATAGATGATGCGAGTCATTAATAAATCGTGTCCAAAAAATACTATTGTGACCAATTTACTTTTGTCACCGATGTAGTCTGCGCTGTTAGCGATTATAACGCGTTACCCTTGTTTTATACAGGCGTTACCTAGCTTGTTTAATAACGCTCTTACACAAACCCATAGCTACGATATACAAGTCTTGTAATCGTTAGATTAGATTAGTGCAGGTAGGCAATTAGATTTTCCGCGCTCACTATGAATTAGTCTGTTTCAGTGGCGTCGCCGGGTGAGGAGGGGAGGCACAGTTTCCCAAATTATGAGGTGAAAATGAGGAAGATTTAAATGTTAATAAACTTCACTATTCATTTCAGTTCATGTCTCAGAATGTAAATATTTTGTTTGTAATTTCACAGTTGCAATACCATTACATGAAAGCTCGCTTTCTATTGGAGCGAATCTGCTAATGTAATTACAACCGCTAAGTGAAAGAGAAGGGGAGGGGAGGCCAGGGGAACCAATCAGCATCAAATGTTCACTTTCAGCTGAGGAGTGCTGAGAAAAGTAACATCATAGAGGATGCTAGCCTCCCTTCTGGAATATCAACTAACCATCATAGAGACGTAAATTACGTGCTATTAGTTTGAACCTGTTTTATTCAGTATATGGTTGGAATATCTCCGAGCGCTGGGCTGATAACTCACCAAGTATTTATAATGAGTATCGATATTGAAAAGATTTTCTTACGGCTTCTGACTAAAAGCCATCAAAAGCCTCTTTAAAGTGATTAAGCAAATAATAATAATAACAACCGCAGGGATCCCAGAGGAGATGGAAGGATATAAAACTGAAGCGCGTACAGTGACGGACGAGAGAGGACCAGGCCTGGGCTTTAGTTGTGTTTGTTTTTATTTGTCGCATAACGTCCGTGAGGGGCTGATGCACTGTTTTGTGTTAATTTTGAATTATTAAAGTTATCCTCCTTCCCGAGTTATGGAGTTTTGATTATTACAGTGGTGCCAAACCCAGGAGAAGGAGGGTTACGCTGCTGAAGATCCCTCGCTGCTGTGGTGAATCCTGGTGCCATTGAGCGCCATGGACGCCGAGGCGGTGGGCTGGAGTGAGTGCGGGGACGGGCGAGCTTGTGCCGGCTGCCCCGGATGTGGAGGGGTGGCTGCCGCCTGTGAGGGGAGCGGAGGAGTCGCCATTCGCCAGGGGGGCCGGAGCCTGCTGCCATCCTCCGGAACGGGAGGAGCAGGGAACGGGGACTCTGCTGGCTTCCCATAACCGGGAGGAGCTCGCTGTCCACTGGGAGGCGGAGGAGTGTCGTGCCATCCGCTGAGGGTCGCCCAGTGCCACCGCCAGGCACCGTGGAGGAGATCACCCAGCTGGTGGAGGGCCAGCGCAGTGTGTCAGGGAACCAGAATTATTTTTTTCTCTCTTCCCTTTCTCGCTCTCTGTCGCTCCTCCTTCCATCTCCTTTTCTCTCGCCTTGTCTGTCCTCACCCTCAGGTTCCCCAGGTCCCTGGAGCATCCCTGGGAGCACAGTCTTGGGAGTACCCCCGCCTGTGAGGGGCTGATGGGGGTATGTGACGAGTGGGACGGGCAAAGGGACGTGGGAACTAGAATGAGGCCGGTGGAG
Source organism: allo-octoploid hybrid of Carassius auratus x Cyprinus carpio (assembly GCA_024542945.1). Classification (NCBI taxonomy): domain Eukaryota; kingdom Metazoa; phylum Chordata; class Actinopteri; order Cypriniformes; species allo-octoploid hybrid of Carassius auratus x Cyprinus carpio. Next base: position 26,210,804 of record CM045073.1, on the reverse strand, counting down.
TGATTGGGAAATGAGCCACACCTGCTCGACCCACCGGTCTCATTCCGGTTCCCACGCCCTCGCCCCCACCCCACCTGCCACAAGTGCATTTTAGGCACCATATTGCCTGTTTAGTTCTATTTCACCAATGAAAAGTTGAAAACTAAGCTACAGCAGTAACAGCACTGAGGAGGTGTTTCCTAACTGAATGAATCCACTTTTGAACAAATCAGTCATTGACGTAATTATTTTTTTTTCCTCTCTCTTCATGTCTATACGGATCTCACTATACAGTTGCATGAGGGTGTATGTCTAAGAGTGTGTATGCCTTCATTTTGCTAGGCATGGCAAATGTTTTTATATAAGCATTATAACTGTGAAGCAACAACATTGCTATTAAATGTGCTATATAAATAAATAAAAGCTGAAGTTCCGTTGTATTTTGGTGGTTGATTATATAAGTATGTTTTGGTCAATTTAGTCAGCTTTTTTCAATGAACCAGAAAGAAACTTTGAGAAGAAAGATAATTGAACAGTTTCTATGCAATAGTAGCAAGGTTTTCCTCTGTACACATATCCTTAAGTACAATTTTGCCTGTTTTATTGGTGTCCCCTTCAAAACTTGCTCGGACAAATTTTCTGTTTATCCCCCCCCCCAAGATTTAGATGAAATTTTACCCTGTTCGACACTAATATTTTTGGGTGAGCTACATTAAGTAGTCAGGACTGCAGGGTGCAATAAGACACCCGCTTTGTAATTTGTAAAAAAAAAAAAAGTGTCTAAATTGTGTGTTATAAATGTCTAAAAACATAATTCTTCTGTTGGGTCAGTGAAAAAAGGGCAGGGCAACAAACAAACCAAAAAAGTTAATTAATAATATAACACTGGGTCAGCGCTGAAGAAGATGACCAAGTAGTAGTAGTGGAAGAATAATAATAAGAAAAGGAGCAATTCCAAGAGGGTCCCTCGACTGCAGTGCTCAGGCAATAACTATCGATGCACCAAACTACTGAATACCAGCACATTTGTTGATCCAAAATGTCTGATTATCATCAAAACAATAGCAGCTGCATCATCTCATATTTCATGTTTGATCATTTTGAATATTTTTATGCAACAAATTGTATAGCTTACTAAATTAGGCAAATAATATAATGTAACATGATATAATATAATAATTCACATGTGTAATTTTTGTTTAGCATTATTTCATCACTGACTCACCTCAGTGTCTTGAGTTGACAGTTTGGATCCTGTAGTAAATCACTGAGCTGCTTCACTCCTGATGGTCCAGGATCATTTCCTGTGAGGTCCAGCTCTATCAGGTGTGAAGGGTTTGATCTCAGAGCTGAAGACAGAGCTTTATAACCTTCTTCAGTGATACTGCAGTCTGAAAGTCTGTAAGAAAATATGTTATTCTTCCTTATAACACAGTTTGTCACACAAGTATATATTCTAGAATGAAATAAAAACATGCACTACATTGTTTTGACCTGAATGACTCTTTTCACAGTAAAGCTTTCTAAAGTTCAATTTGGTGAACGAACTGCAACAAATCCAATTTTATTTTCAATTTCCACAATTGCAAGAAGAAAAAACCATGATGGGATTTCTGTGACTTCACAAAAGAGGACAAATAAATCTAAACATTGAATGCATTCGTCAGAACAGAGATAAATGTCACATTTGACATTACTCCCTTGGCTGGTGTATTAAAAACACTCACACATCAGTATTCTGTCATTTAATGCCAAGGAAACACAAAGTGCAGTGTTGAAAATACTTCTTTTTTTTCTTGAAATTAAAATATGAAAAATAGTTTTATGATGTTGACAGGTTTCAGTAAAGGAGTCCATGACATCACTATCATTAAACATATCCATTAATGGTTTAGCCCCAAAGAGTACACATTTAGAGAGATAATGATTAATCCCTATATGTTCTAGGCTCGTTTCTTTTAGATGATGATTCTACATTATATTAATGTTTCACTACATTATGCGATCTGTTTTGAGCACTCTCTCATCTCACTGCCATCACACATAGTGGGGCAGAAATATCATTAAAATGGTGTTAAAAATATAAATAGCCATTTAATGACTTTCTATATATGCTTTTAGGACAGGGGTCCTCAAATCTGGACTCCAACCTTGCATTCCTCGAATAAGACAATTTAAGATTCAATCAAGAACATGGTTGAACAACACAAAGAGCTAAATTCCACAGAAAAGCCAGAGAAAGCATGATGTTGGTAAATCACATCCCAGCCAGTCAGTCTGAAGTGAGCCTAACCAACTAACAGCAATGAGCGCCACAGCATTAAAAGAAAAGAACACTTATTGACAATTCCAACTCAGGATGATGATTGTCAAATTTTGGGCAAGTAACCAAGATTGATGGTCAAAGACACAGCATATCATGACCATCACATGAGGAAAATCATTAGTTTTTTGTTATTACTTTTGTTGGTGGTTTCCCACCCAGGACAAGATCCAGACTGAGATTCCTTAAGAGACCTTTTTACAGAACATGTCCTTACATCCACAGAATGGCAAAGAAACTGAAGTCTTTTATAGATGTAGATGCACCAAAATTAACACAAAACTTATTAATGAATATCAGTCCATTGCTTATCTCCATACCCCTATGTAACCCACACATTTGACATGTTCTAATCACTTATTGTGTATGTCTTTTAATAACTATTGAACAGCTTGAATAGAGTTGGGAAGAGAAACTTCACAACACCCAGAGCTATAATTGGTCAAGGCACCATTTGGGATGTGTCGCTCCCAAATCCCAGTAACTGAGCAGAAAATCCCAGTAACAGAGCAGATTGTGAAATACTCAGACCACCCGTCTGGCACCAACAACCATGCCACGCTCAAAATTGCTTAAATCACCTTTCTTTCCCATTCTGACATTCAGTTTGGAGTTCAGGAGATTGTCTTGACCAGGACCACACCCTAAATGCATTGAAGCAACTGCCATGTGATTGGTTGATTAGATAATTGCATTAATGAGAAATTGAACAGGTGTTCCTAATAATCCTTTAGGTGAGTGTATTTTGCATGCTACAGTAGGCTTCAGAGTACATGAAAGCAAGTTTTTAAAATAATTACTCGACTTTCAGAATAAAAATATCCTGATAATTTACTCAACCCCATGTCATCCAAGATGTTCATGTCTCCCTTTCTTCAGTCGCAAAGAATTGATCATTTGCAACTTATATAAATGAAACGATCGGTCATCTTCTTAAAAAAAAAAAAAATATATATATATATATATATATATATATATATATATATATATATATATATATATATCGCCCACATCATGGTCTAACTTTTTATTAAAAAAATTCTGAGAGACCATCCTTACATGTTCACTTTGTAAACACTGGGTACTTCTGCAGTTTTATCGCCTTACCCTAACTGTACCCTAACGGAACTCTCTTCACAGTGTAGAGCACAGTGTAGAGTCTTCCCACAGGAAATGCCTTTCAATCTCTATGCATTAATTCAATCATGTCTGCATGAACCGGTGCACAGAAGTATGCAAATACATGTTTTGAAAGACAGGAATGACAGCCTATCGTAATCTTCAGATCGAGGTATCTAATAGGATGAATATTTTATGGTCCTATGCCTTCTACAGATGTTATAAACACATTTAGACCATTAGTGACTGCTATCAGGATTTGAAGAGACTTTCAACCAGCATAGCAAAAAAAAGTTTTAACCAAATCACCTACTCTGCCTTTAAAGTAGACATTTACAAATGCATATTAACTAGGTGTAAATGTCATTGTTCATGATCGGCTGTCTCACACTGAGGTGTCTGTGTGAGTGTAATTGTGTGGTGTGGTTACTCATTGTGTTGATTAGTGTCACCAGCTGTCGCTGGATTTCCACCTCCTTTATATGTCAGTAATTTTCCTCCATGTTGTCAGATCGCTGTAGTTGTTCCCTGGTGTGCGGCCTGTTCTCGTGTCTGCAAGCCCAGTTCTCCGCTGATTTTGTCAGTTCCTTGTGTCGCCTTGGATGTTGTCAGTTCCTCGTGGTCGCCTGGATGTTGTCAGTTCCTCGTGTCGCCTGGATGTTCCACGGTTCCTGGTTTCTCTTCACGCTCTTCAGCGCATCACCACTGGATTGCCATCTTGTCGCTGTTTCACCACCACCACCTGATTGTTTGTCCCCGCCTGTGTTCTTTACTCTGACTCTCATTATTATTAAACTTGTTAACTTGCATCTTGCATGCTCTCATTATTCATCACAGAACGATCTGACCAAACAATGGATGCAGCAAGCACTTCTCAACTCAAGGATTTCATCGCCACAGTATCTCACGTATGGACCAACAGGAAGAAACATCTCAGGCACAGGTCGAAGGTACAAGCACTCATGAAGCAGGTTGCCGATCTCACCCAACAGGTACAGCTTCTACGGACTCCCACTGTGCACCCCACGCCATTCCCCCACCACCAGAGCTGGCAGCAGCAGAAGGACCAGAGCCACCCTACCCACACTAGAGGGATATTCCGGTGAGCCTGAATTTGTAGAGCATTCCTCACAGATGTTCCATGCATTTTGCTTTACAACCACGCACTTTTCAGAGCTAACAGACAAAGGTAGCGCTTGTACTCACCCTGCTGTCAGGGAAGAGCAGCTTTGGGAAACCTCGCTCCAGGCACCTCCAAGAAATGAGGAGAGTTTTCAATCGGGCAGTGGCGGGTAGGAGGTGGACAGATTACTGCTGAACTGTGACAGGGAGAAGGCTCGGTGGCAGATTTTTCCATTCAGTTCCACACCCTGCGCAGAGTGCTGTTGGAACGAGGAAGCACAGTGCGATATGTTCCTGCATGGGCTGGCTGACCCGCTTTATAAGGAGATTTAGCCATGGATTTACCAGATACACTGAACGGACTGATAGAACTAGCCCTGAGAGTGGACGCCAGCGATCTTAATCGCTACCCGGCTGACGTGTCCCAGCCGTCCCACAGCCCAGCTCAGAAAACCACCAGGCCGAGGTGCGAGCGTCAGCCCTGCATTCGATCATGAGCCCATGCAGATCCCAGGGACTTTGCCTATACTGCGGCCGGGCAGGCCACTTCATCCACTAATGTCCGGTAAAAGAGCAGGCCCGGTAGTAAGTATGCGGCTACTATCGGGTGGGATCTCCCGAGAAGCCCTCATCACCATCATCGACCCTCCTCCCAGTAAGACTGAGATGGAGACATCAGCACTGCACCAATGCACTACTGGAATCGGGAGCGAGGGTAATTTCATGGATTTTAAACTGGCTGTTCAACTTCAGATCCCCATCACTCCCTCTCGCACCAGATCACTGTCAACGCACTCAATGGACAAGAACTTCCTCGGATCACTCATTCCACCATAAAATATCACCCTCATCACTTCTGGTAATCACACTGAAACCCTCTCATTTCTCCTCATGGACTCACCACTTGCACCACTGGTTTTGGGACACCCGGGCTCTTTAAACACAACCCTCGGTCGACTGGTGTACTAACACAATTTCCACATGGAGTAACCACTGTCATGAATCTTGTTTAGTGTCTGCCTGTCCCTCTGTGTCTGGTTCTGTGTTTCAGAGTAAGGCAGCGATTTGTCTAATGTGTCTGCAGAGTACCCGACTTGAAGGAAGTGTTCAGTAAGTCCCGGCTGCTTCTCTCCTCCCGATCGTCTCCGATGACTGTGCGAGTAGATCTACCTGCCAGGTAAGACTCCCTAAGGGCAAACTTTACTCTCTTTCTGTTCCTGAGAGGGAGGCCATGGAGAAATATATTTCTCATTCTCTGGACTTTGGGTTCATCCAGCCTTCCTCTTCTCCCTGAGGGTGGGGTTATTTTTTCATTTTTTCCTTCCTAGGGTACATCATCTCTTCTGAGGGAGTCGCATGGACCCTGACAAGGTTAAGGCTGTGGTAGATTGGCCAAGTCCAGATTCCCAGAAGGCCCTACAGCGTTTCTGGGTTGCAATTTTACCGGCGTTTCATTCACAACTTCAGCCAACTAGTCGCACCTCTGACTGCCTTAACCTCCCCAACGATGTTCAGGTCCTCAAAAGTCAAAAGTCGCTGTTTGGCTCCCATTCTTGTCACCCCTGACACCACACGCCAGTTCGTGGTGGAGGTCACACATCAGAGGTCGGAGTAGGAGCAGTGCTTTCACAACACGCTTCCTCAGATGATAAGATGCATCCCTGTGCATTCTTTCTCATCGACTATCGCCTGCCGAACGTAATTATGACATTGGTAACAGAGAGTTGTTGGCAGTTAGTTAGCATTGAGGAGTGGCATCATTGGTTAGAGGGATCTGGGGTACATTTATAATTTTCAGGAACAGAGTTAAACATAAATTGTAAGCACTGATCTCTAAGTACAGCGCCCTGGTAAGGCCAAACAAAGATGATTGGACTCTGAGATGAAAATAACAGTGTTTCACGACATGGCTACAAACACAAACGCAACTCTTCCTCTTCTCCGTCGGAGCACAATAGACCACGCCTTTTTTTATGTATTCCTGTGGGATGGGTTAGTCAAAAACTGTTTTGTGACATCATTACTGCAGGAACTAGAGGGATGTAGTCCAAACGGGTCGTCGTTGTAGGCAAATTCTGTTAAATCAAATATCTCGCTGCCATTGAACTTTGAGCTTTATAATTTTACAGATATCATTTGTACTCTAACAACAACATTACACACTAACTAAAGTTTCAAACATGGTATCACTGAAGAACGGACCTTTAAACTCAAGTTCTCTAGTTATAATCAACAGAATGCACACAATGTATAAAACAGCTTCATTAACTGACAACTTCAGTGATTTTAAAGTAATTAGCATTATTTTTCAAGTGTTTTGAGGAACAAAAAAAGTATTGCACTAAATATAGTAAAATGTTACCCATTTCTATTTGTATTATGATAAAATCCATTAATTACAAACATTAAGGAACATATTTATATGTACTGTAAGTATATACTATATAATAAAAATACTAGGGCTGTCAAATGATTACAATTTTAATCAAATTAATCAGAATTTTCAGTGGATTAATCATGATTAATCACTATTTGCAACTACACCTGAATCCTAACCATTTTTTTTTCTGAAATGCATACCAAAAGATAAATAACAGGACACAGATACATAATTTTAATGTATTGTTTCATCATGTGGTTCTTTTTTCTGAATTTCAAAAGTTTAACATTTACTTAGATCAAATTTACCTGAGCACTATATCAAACCATGCAATTTAACTACAGATAGTGTAAGAGTTTTAGGTGAACCAGTGGTTAAATATAGCCACATATCTATGAAATTATGGATAGAGAAACTCGAAAGAATGAACTCAGAAACAAAACATGCACCACAATCACATAAGCAGCACTCTGGGCACTCTTGTTTTTGGGAGGTGTTCATTTGCTCTGCCACAATACTTTTAGGATCGATATTTTCACGCTCTGAAGGCTTCAAGTGCCAGTAAAACCAAGTAAAAATGCATATGCTTTCCCAAATAGCTGTAATTTTCGCTGCATTGCATGTAGGCTTTTATGCATGCACAGTGTGAAACACAGGACGCTTATAACACAGTGATCCTCAAATCTGGCTCATGAGAACCACTTTCCTGCTGGTTTAGCTCTAACCCTAATCAAACATGCATGAGTTTGCTAATCAGTGTCTTTAGGATCCTTAGTAAATCACAGGCAGGTGTGTTTAATTGAGTCTGCGCTAAACTCTGCAGGAAACTCGCAGCCAGATGAGGATCACTGCTATAACAGAAAGAAGAAGCTCCAGCGTATCAACTACCAAAGTCGCTCTGTTTATCGAGCTTGGCATGAATGTATTTGAGAGAAAATGGGGTAAAACCTTAAGCTTCTTCGGTTTTCGTTGCAGGCGCCGCTGTTTTTACTATCTTGAGAATTCAGAGATCGACGAGACTTTCCTAACCTGAATAATTTGTCACACTGCGCATGCGTGAAATGCGTTAAAAACATTTACGTAATTAATGACAAACAACTAATTAACGCCGTTAACGCGCTTATTTTTGGCAGCCCTAAAAAATACATTTATTTTAAATGTACAGTAGGTAGACAACCAGAATGGGCAATAGCACAGCATGTTGAAAATTATTAATAGGCATGCATGACAGGGAGGCCCTTTCGACACGCGAATGTTTCCAGATTATGAAATAACTGAAAATTGGGATGTCTCACATACATGAGAAATATATCTACAGAAAGCTTGAAATATCTTTTAAACAAATCAATTCAAAACGAAAGCATTATGTAGGCTAATCTGTGAAGGTAGCATATCTCTTTAAAGGCACATCCATGTGGAGAGAGAAAGCACTGTGAAGTTCCTCTTAAAGCCGACAATAAAACATTTGTTTATTAATGAATAATTGAAATGTCTTTTTTTTTACAATTATTAGGCTACTTCTGCCTGTGCTTTGTTGCCAACTTAATGCATGTGCTTGAGTGCGGAATATATTAAGACTTGACTATATATGTAAATTTAATATAAACCTGCGATTAGTTGAATAATGCATCGAATAATGACAAATGAACCACTAGTAACTAGAAAAATCTTACGTGGGGCAGACCTATTAAATACCCTTTAGACATCTCTGTTAAAGTTTTTAAAGCATTTTATACACATTTGCATAAATTATTCTTTCAGAACGGTCCAAATGGAGAGATGACTAATAATTGTTTTTCCTCTGAAACACAAAATGAAAATTTAAATAAAATTTATATTTTATGTTTTGAGAATGGCCAACCATTCTCTACAGATATTGTGCTTCTGGTTTGTGCATTTTAAATCACAAAGTCTACAAAATACAATGTCTCCTAAAACTCTTGTGTTTTTGTCACGCCTGTAACGCATGTGTATTTCCCAAATCTAAAATTGCCTATAAAACATTTTCATAGACAGATATTTTACTGACATCTGACTCTGTTTCTGGCATAGAAAACATAAAGAGATGGTTCAATATATTGGTTATGAATAGGCTACGTCTGTGAGAATTTATATTTCACACTCTAAAAAAATATTGTGCCGCTTTCCACCGAAATTACCCGAACATTTTACCAGGAACTTTTTTTCCCAGGAACTTTTTCCCCAGACCTGTTGCTTTCTGCGTTCCACCGTGGTGTAAAGTACCGGGAAGATTAGGCAAATGACTGGTGACGTAGGTCCAGCGTTCTCAATACAAAGTACCGCTGATAAAAAAAAAAAAAAAAAATCGCTGATTTTAGACGTGCATCATCGGTAGTTAGTTCAGACTTTGTACATTTGACTGGGAGTGTGATGTCCACGACAGCGCAAGTCCAGTAAATCTATAAATAGCAGCGACTTGATAACTTCAGTCAGCTCGTCTTGGCTACTGCAATTTTCCTTACTGTATATTTACAATAACACTAAATAGGATATAAAATACCACTGCCTCCTTTCGTTTCATTTAAACATAATAACAGCTGCAGAAATGTACTTAGTTCAGAGATATGTGTAACGCTTACAGCCATTACAATGAAACGAAATTTTATATAGACTTGCCTTTTTATTTTCATTTTAACATATAGATATTGAATACAGACCAAAGAAAACCTGTTAGATTTACCCCGAGCTGAATTATATTTTATGTTTAACCACTGAAGAGACATCAGAGCCAGCGCACATATCAGAAGGTCTATCCAAGGTGAGGCTGCTTATCGGCGGATAGATGATATCTGAGCTCCCGCTGAATGTGTGGAGCTCACCGTCCTCAGAGATCGGTAAACACATTTTTAAATAGGCGCTGTCTTTATAAATAAACCACAGATTTGAGTTTTAGACGAATACATTCTCGCCTGAAATACTTTTAAAATTACATTTCATGACACAATAACAGTAATATTTGAAAATTGATCCGAATAAATGTACTCAACCAATGCTGCGTGAACTCAGATGGCTTTGGCTACAGCAATTTCCCCTCAGTATATTTACAATAACACGAAATAAGATATAAAATACCGCTGCCTCCTTTCGCTTTCATTTAAACATAATAACAGCTGCAGAAATGTACTTAGTTCAGAGATATGTGTAACGTTACAGCCATTACAATGAAACGAAATTTTATATAGACTTGCCTTTTTATTTTCATTTTAACATATAGATATTGAATACAGACCAAAGAAAACCTGTTAGATTTACCCCGCAGCTGAATTATATTTTATGTTTAACCACTGAAGAGACATCAGAGCCAGCTGCACATATCAGAAGGTCTATCCAAGGTGAGGCTGCTCTCGGCGGATAGATGATATCTGAGCTCCGCTGAATGTGTGGAGCTCACCGTCTCAGAATCGTGAAACACATTTTTAAATAGGCTGTCTTTATAAATAAACAACAGATTTGAGTTTTAAACAACTACATTCTCGCCTGAAATACTTTTAAAATTACATTTCATGACACAATAACAGTAATATTTTGAAAATGTTGATCCGAATAAATGGTGGTTGAACTCAACCAATGCAGCGTGGACTCAACCAATCAGAATGTTTAGCGCAAAGTCCCCCGAAAGTTCCTGAACTTTGAAAAGTACCACCTCGGCAGCAGGGACTTTCTGAGGGGCATTTTTTACCGGAACTTTATTTAGTTCCTGGTTCCTGGTGGAAACACACCAAGTACCAGGCCAAAGTCCCTAGTTCCTGTGTAAAGTTCCTGCGGTGGAAACGCTGCTTTGTATGGACATAACAAAATAAAGTAAATGCAACAGTTTGCATCTTTTTCTCTCTCTTGTTTTGAGTTAAGGCAACTTCCTCTGAAATTAAGTTATAATAACTAATAAACTTCATTAGCTAAACAGTAGTCAACATTTTAAGTGGATCAAACCTTTCTTTTAAATTGTTCTAAAACCTGTGGCATAGAAGAGTGAGTAAGTGGACTGGCTATGGTGCTGTAGTTCTTGATAAAGCGGCGTAGAAATTGGAGAATCGAGGAATCGTGGAGTTCTTTAATAGTGGTGGTATGGGCCAGTTTTAGAGGTCATCCACCTTCCCCTCGATCCATCCAGATGCCCCTGCTATTGATGTGGTAACCAAGGAATGCACTGAGGGTTGGTTGAAAGAGCATTTTCTGCCTTCAGGAACAACTGGAAATCTCTCAGGCATTTCAGGACCTCCAGCTATGGTGGTGATGTCCCCATACTCCGGATAAATCAGGATATCATCGATGTGGACCAGGACAAATTTGTGGGGAACTCCTGGAGTACCTCATGGATGAAGTCCTGGAATGGAGGGGTTGGCCAATCCATAGGGCATGACGCAGTACTCAGTGCCCTGTAGGAGTCACAAAGCTTCTCCATTAGTCCCCCTCACATATCCGGATGAGGCTGTATGCACTGGGAGGTCCAACTTGAGAAGACAGTGGCACCTCAAGATATTCTAGTGCAGTGGGGAGCGAGGGAAGGGATAACGAACTTGACTGTGATCTCGTTGATGCACGGTAATCGATACATGGTCAAGCCTCATCCTTCTTGCACAAAAAAGAAGCTTGAAACAGCAGGGGAAGTAGCGGATGGATGTAACCTTGATCCAGAGCTTCTAATGTAGTCCTCCATGGCCTTCCCCTCTGGAAGTGACAGTGGATAGATCCTTCCAAGGGCACTGGCTCACCCTGAAGCAGATCGATGGCACAGTCCCATGGCTGGTGTGGAGGCAGCTTGGAAGCTCCTGGGGCATGAGTCACCGTCCACCGAGTGGGCATAACTAAGGAGGAATATCTTACCAGGCGCTCCCCACAGGACTTTCGGATGGAGGTAGAGCAGAGAGCTAACTCCTTGGACCAGGAGTAGTCACCATAGGAAGTACAGGGAAACAGTTTGGGAAACAGCTTTGCCCTACTTCAGGATTTCCGGGTCTTCCAGGAGATGATGGGATTTGTGCTGCTCCAACCATGGGCACCCTAGAATCACATCAGCGTGGATTCCTCCAAAACCAGCAAGTGTTGTTGTTCCACATGAAGGGCTCATATCTGAAGCTGAATGGGTCCGCAAAAGACTCACTCTCTTCTGGCTAAGAGGTCTGCCCATTATCGAGTTGTTTTGATAGATGGATTGGGTGGCGGTAGACTTGAGCTTGAGCTGACGGCAGAGGGCCGGAGATGAAATTGCCAGCTGACCCCGAAGTCGAGTAGGGTGAAGGAATCACAACATCGGCAGCAATGAGATTCACAAAGGTAGTGAGGGGTTTCATTTTATGTATTGATGGAAATATGGCACTCACCATGGGACGAAGTAGACGAATAGGGCATCTAGAGATGAAGTGTTCCGGGAACCACAGTAAAGGCAAAGGTTCTGGGTCATCCGCCTTTGCCGCTCAGCTGAGATTAATGGTGCGCTCATCCATCTGCATGGGTTCATGGGCTGGTTCTGGAGGGCTGATGACTCAGGTCGGTGGAGGGATGGAAGAAAGAGTAGCTGGTCTTGGTGCTCTTTGAGACACGCACTGCATACGAGTGGCAAAGCGGTGGAGAGTTGGATGAAACGCTCTAGCCTGATGGAATCCTCGAGACAGCGAGATGCAACCGACGCGAGGGTTCAATCCTTGACGATAAGTGGTAATATAAGCTTGTTCATTCCATCCGCTTGCAGCAGCTAGAGTAATGGAATTGCAGAGCATATTCACTCACAGTAATGGAATTTTGCCGTAACCGACACAACCGTTCTCCAACTGATGAGTCCTAGATAGGCATTCAAAACTTCCTTGAAGTGAGTTATAAAACTGGAAATAGAATGGAGTATGTCACTTTTCTGAGACCAGAGGGATTCGCCCCAACAGAGTGCCTTACCATTCAGTTGTGATATCACAAATGCCATTTTAGAAAGATCGCCCAGGTACAAGTGCGCGGTTGCATCTCAAAGACCAGCGAACACTGTCGGATGAATCCGTGCAATTAGGGCTGGGACAACGCTTCGAGGTCATCGATGACGCCGACGCAAAAAATAAGTCGACGCAAAATATGCGATTGATTCAGTCGACCTGTTTTATTTCTAAAACGCTTGCAAAAGTTTACCTTATGTCGCTGAATATCGCGATGGTCGGATCAACATTCTGTCCACGTTATATAACCAATCCAGGGTTTTCTGCATTGATCTTTTTTTGGCAGCTGTCAAAGCCTTATTTGATCGGTGAGCATGACAGGGCGTCTGACGAGAGCCCGGCTGCGCGCTGCACTCACAGTCTTCAAACAACACGAGCTTTTGCTTCTCTCTCCCTTGTGCATATTAATCAAAATCATTAAACACGATAGAAAAAGGTGAAACACCAAAGTTTCCACGCTGGCATGACTCACAGTCTTCAAACTACACAGGCTGTCATGTTCTCTCTCTCCTCCCTCGTGCATATTAACCAAAATCATTAGACACGATAGAAAGGAGACGTCCAAAGTTTCACGTCGGCATTGAGATTTTTTTCTCCATGACAGGCTGCTGGTCTCCACTGTTAATTTTTTTTTTTTTTTTTTTTTGGAAAAGCACTCTCTGTATTAGCTTAAAGCCCTCAAGTTTACATTGGTTAATGTATTCTTTCAATTGCTCTAAACAACTATTTTGGTGACTTTCTTATTGAATGCTAGACATCAAGTTGTTGTTATTTTCATCTGAAAGAAGAACTTTTTCAGTAAGCTAGCCCTATGTGTTCAGTAAGCTTTGTTACAGTAAGCTATGTGTTTTCAAGGCTTCAAGGTTTTATTGAATGCTATCTCTATACAAGTGCAAAGTAATGCATTCTTAGTCAGTCTTTTATTTTGTAATTTTAAGAGCAATAAACATATATTGCAATGCTAAGGAATTAATGTTTTTTTTTTCATTCCGATATGTAAATCAACATGTATAAATTGTTAGTAGTCAATTAATGGGGAGATAATAAATCAAACTGTCTGAAAAATTAATCGTTAGATTAATCGATGCATCGAAAAAATTATCGCTAGATTAATAGTTTAAAAATAATAATTTATCCCAGCCCTAGTTGCAATCCTCCCCGATCCAGAGAAGGGTACCGGTCGGCCATGGGACTGGCAATGAATGGTGGTGAAGAAGCGCTGTAATGTTTGCGGAAGTTGGTGCTGGTGGAATAGGAAGTTCCTGACTGACATCGTCCAGCAGGTCACTGAAGTGTCCAGGGTTGCTCATACTGGTGTTTGTTGGTGTAGATGGTCTGGTATTCTGTTACAAGACAGAAGGGGCAGACACACGGATACAGGTTATGAGTGTTTATTTTGAACAACCAGATGAGTGATCAGTTGTGAAGGGTATGGTGAATAGCAATCCAGGTAGAGTAGTCTTTTAAGCTCAGAATAATACTTGCTGATGGAGATCGGATGAGGACACACAGGGCTGGACAAGACTCAGGTGCACACACACAGGAGATGAGGAACTTCAAGGAAGACTGGAGATTGTAAGGGAACAGGTAACTGTGATGGAGTCCAAGAAGTAAGCACAGTGTTAGCGCTTGGTGCAAACGAACCGGACAGTGACTGAGAGTGAGAGTGGTGCTTAAGTGCTGGATGTAATTGCTGGCAGATGATGTTCAGGTGTGTGTGATCAGTATTCAGGAGAGGGAGTGCGCTGTGATTGAGTTGGGCTGGAGTCTGGCATTATTGTGACAGCATGACAAATAGCCTAAATTAACTCATCCACAGCTGAGCACTCGAGGAGGCAGGTTGAGCGATCGAGTGAAAGTGATGCATAAAGTCATTTTCAGTTGCAATCAGAAAAAAAGCTGCATAAAAACATACACCAAACTTGTAGATAGTTAACAACATAGCTTAGATTAGGCCCATATATAATCATCTAAATTTGTTAACCCACAATAGGCCTAACTAATTTATAGCCTATTTTCATTGTGGTTGTTTTTGTTACATTTGGAAATACTTACGCAGGCTTAATAATGCTATATATACGATATTTTTAGTTACCTTCACTTTACCACAAATCCTTTAAATTTGACAAATTTATCAGAACAGAACAAGAATTTAAAATATATAATTCTAATGGATAAATATAATTGCAGTATACAATAATATAGGCTTATAAAAACAAACAAACAAAAATAACAATTACAAATAATTTAAAGCGTATACATAAAGTAAGGTTGGGCTCATCTCTCTCATTCGGGACAAATCCTAACTTGTTGCACATTTGAAGTACACAGGTAAAATAGGCTTTATAGTTCATATGTTTCAGTATCAATTAAAAATAATAAAATATAAACATTGAGTAAAATATTGAGCAAAAATATGCCAAAGTGGACCACTGCTCTCACCGGATGACACGGTGAACGCCTGCACTGTTTCCCTTGAATATGGCATGATGCACCAATCGATCAAATTCAGAATTCACAATTTTTGGTCAAACACTAAAAGGCATATTTCAAAAATGCTAAAATCAAGAATAATAACAGAGTTAATAATAATTATTTGTAGATGCTGGACCGTTCTCATTTAAGCTCTGCATGTGGAAACTTAATATTTTTATTTATTTTTTAAACCAAGAATGAACAGAAATGAAAACATTAAGCTTTTATTCTGTACATGCATACATATATATACATTGAGGAAAATAAGTATTTAGTCAGCCACCAATTGTGCAAGTTCTCCCATTTAAAAGATGAGAGAGGCCTGTAATTTTCATCATAGGTACACTTCAACTATGAGAGACAAAATGTAAAAAAATCTAGAAAATCACATTGTAGAATTTATAATGAATTTGTTTTGCAAATTAAGGTGGAAAATAAGTATTAGGTCAATAACGAAAGTTTATCTCAATACTTTGATATATACCCTTTGTTGGCATGAAAGAGGTCAAACAATTCATGCAAGTCTTCACAAGGTTTTTCACACACTGTTGCTGGTATGTTAGCCCATTCCTCCATGCAGATCTCCTCTAGAGCAGTGATGTTTTTGGGCAACACAGACTTTCAACTCCCTCAAAGATTTTCTATGGGGTTGAGATCTGGAGACTGGCTAGGCCAATCCAGGAACTTGAAATGCTTCTTACGAGCCACTTCTTCTTTACCCAGGTGTGTTTGGGATCATTGTCATGCTGAAAGACCCGTTTAATCTTCATGGTCCCTTGCTGATGGAAGGAGGTTTCCACTCAAAATTTCCCGATGCATGGCCCCATTCATTTTTTCCTTTACCGGATCAGTCGTCCAGGTCCCTTTGCAGAAAACAGCCCCAAAGCATGATGTTTCCACCCTCATGCTTCACAGTAGGTATGGTGTTCTTTGGATGCAACTAAGCATTCTTTCTCCTCCAAACACGACAAGTTGAGTTTTTACCAAAAAGTTCTATTTTGGTTTCATATGACATTTTCCCAATCCTCTTCTGGATCATCAAATGCTCTCTAGCAAACTTCAGACATGTACTGGCTTAAGCAGGGGAGAGCGTCTGGCACTGCAGGATTTGAGTCCCTGGCAGTGTAGTGTGTACTGATGGTAGCCTTTGTCATTTTGGTCCCAGCTCTCTGCGGGTCATTCACTAGGTCCCCTGTGTGGTTCTGAGATTTTTGTGGTTCTTGTGGTCATTTTGACCCCACAGGTTTATATCTTGTGTGGAGCCCCAGATCGAGGGAGATTATCATTGGTCTTGAAGGTCTTCAATTTCCTAATAATTGCTCCCACAGTCGATTTCTTCACACCAGCTGCTTACCTATTGCAGATTCAGTCTTCCCAGCCTGGTGGAGGTCTTCAATTTTGTTTCTGGTGTCCTTTGACAGCTCTTTGGTCTCGACCATAGTGGGAGTTTGGAGTGTGACTGTTTGAGGTTGTGGACAGGTGTCTTTATACTGATAACAAGTGGAGGACAGAGGAGCCTCTTAAAGAACTTGTTACAGGTCTGTGAGAGCCAGAAATCTTGCTTGTTTGTAGGTGACCAAATACTTATTTTCCACCATAATTTGCAAATAAATTCATAAAAATCCTACAATGTGATTTTCTGGAATTTATTTAACATTTTGTCTCTCAGGAGTTGAAGTGTACCTATGATGAAAATTACAGGCCTCTCTCATCTTTTAAATGGGAGAACTTGCACAATTGGTGGCTGACTAAATACTTATTTTCCACACTGTATATATATGTGTGTGTGTGTGTGTAATGACGGTTTAATAACAATAGCATGCATAAGAGCCTCTGTGTAAAGGTCTTTCTTTACATTTTTATGAGTAGACTGTAGCCTAAGACTTTTTTTAATGGCTTTTAAGGATGTTATAATTTATATTATGTTATTATTGTTATAGAAAGTCTTTCTTGCATCTCGCTCTACAAACCAACATTTCACAATTACATTCAGTTTGCAATCCGTCCCTTTGCACCACCTGGCACTAGTTTCAGCAAATTACTTTAACATCGACTGACCTGCAGTGAAAGCGCGGCACTACCACAGTATTACCCATTCTGGTTGTCTACTGTACCTACTGTACATTTAAAAGAATTGTATTTTATAATTTTATAGTATATACTTATAGTATATACTTACATATAAATACATTCCTTAATATTTGTAATTAATGGATGTTATAGTACTACAAATAAAATGTGTAACATTTACCATATTTAGTGCAACACTTTTTTTGTTCCACACAAAATAGTTTTTTCACAAAATTTTGGATTTCTAATATGATTGTGCACTGATTTTGTTGTCGATTGGAATCGTGATCGAGGTGAAAAAGCGGATCGGAGCGTCCCCTACTGCAGACTGCATCACATATCCCAATGTCAAGTTTATTTTGATTAATGGTGTAATTCTGTATAAAATATTTTCATAATTAATGGGATAGACTTTTAAAATACTTACTTCAGCTTTTCCGGTCTACAATGTACATTTTCAAACAGAGTCAAGGCTATCTTCATTCCTGGGTTTCCTAGTTTATTCTCACTCAGATCCAGCTCTGTCAGATAGAGGTCGACCGATATATCACAGACAGCAGCCTGCTCGAGAGACAGCGTCCTGGAGCTGCCCAGAACGGTGAATGATATTTGTTCGGAAGCATGGATGCAGACAATATAACCAGTTTTCCATCCAACTCATTTGTATTTAGGGATGTCAATGTTCAATAATTTCCATGATAGATCGTCGTTTAAATTAACGATCAATTAATAACCTTAATGCGTCTGCAGCAGTATTATTATTATTATGTGCAAAAGCGAATTAAAGGGGTTTTAGTCTGAATAAAATGCTAGTAGCAGGACTGTAAAATGAATATATGTGATTATGGTCATTTGATAAAATGAAGAGAGCGCACATCGTTTTAGACCATTTTACTTTGTTGACTGTTTCCCGACAAGGAGACTGCTGAATGCACCTCTTTAAATGGTTTTGTGGTGCTTCGTTGTTGTATTTTAAAATGTAACTGCAATGTTTTCAAATGACACTATAGTAGTGGTTAACGGATCATTATTGTCTATCTACAATATCTTGTTCGGCACACACGCTGGTCCAGCGATTGATTTATGAAAAAAAGACTGGGAGATGAGAAGTCCGTTTATTGTGTTAAAAAGAAGATATTATGCCATGTGCACTTCAAGTTGATTTCATACATTTTAATTTAATAATTTAATGTTAATAAAAAAGACAAAAGCGTATGGTTTATTTTTTGTCTTGGCCTTTTATAAAAAAAATTTCTCATCCGAAAAATGATCCGATCCATACAGGGACGAAGCGGCTGAGGTTTGACTAGATGTATGGAAACATTATCAAATGTTTGGAAACATTATCAAATGTTTCCATATTCCAATGTATCTGAATGTTAAACTATTGAGAGTGAGGAGTCAGCGTGCGATTTGGGTTGATTTGGGAGGGGTCTGAGCGTCGCCATGGTGACAGGATCTGCTATCGGTTGCCAGGGGCAATGCCTTCAGAACTTCACAGAGGCGACTAAACATTTCAGAGATCTTTAATTTTTGTGCATTTATTTTGTTGGCGGAACAGATCGAGACGGATCTATGAATAGGAGAAAGAAAAGGAAGAAAGTAAAGCAATGCAAAACATAAGGCAAAAGAAAGGGGACCTTACAGGAACAAGCTCACACCAAGGCAAAACAGCTGTGTTTGGAGAAGCTCTCAGGCATCCAAAATATGGACCCATACTGAGCTCCCTGCAGCGCACAGAGACCTGGACCATTTACCTCCATGTACACATATGGACATTGGGAATTATATTGTTTACTGATGTAAGTCACCTTGCATTCACGCTGTTAATGGCTTTAATCTAACTAGGACATTTACATCTTGCAATCACACATTTGAGTCAACTCAGAACTGGTTTGTCCACTTTGCAGCTCCCAACACAAAACCTGGTACAGTATGTGTCATTGGGTTAAAATCAAATCATAACTAAACATGCACAGCTTTAGCCTACATCAAAACATGTTGGAAAGCGTTTGTGTACATTGAACATCTCGTTACAATCTAGTGTTTCATTTTGGTCAAGAAGTACATCCTAAATGCATTGTAATTACAGTACACTAAAACGCATGTGAATAAACTTACTTTGGCCAGTACAACACTGTTTTCATCACCTGCTGTAGATTGACCCAGCCACAACAGAAAGCCTCGTAACTTTCCAAAGAGCGTGTGGCTTTTAAACTCCTGCATTGTGTAGTAACTTAAACCAAAAACAATATAATCCCCAATGTCCATATGTGTGCAGAGGTAAATGGTCCAGGTCTCTGTGCTGCTGCAGGAGCTCAGTATGGGTCCATATTTTGGATGCTTGAGAGATTCTCCAAGTACGCTGTTTTGCGCTTGGTGTAACCTAAACAAAACTGTATTCCGTTGTTCCTATGTGTTCCATATGTATCAATGAGAAGTACTGGAGCAGTTTTTAGCAGCAGTAACTTCCAGGCATGGTAAAACAGTGCAGAATTGCAAGAACCTACTACCAAGTTAAAACACATGTAAACAATCCTGTTTCGCCGTGTCCTGCCAACAGGGAGACTGTGATATTTTGAGGGAGGGCTTTGTGCTATGACGACAACTCCTCATTCTCAATAATTGTATATATATATATTAATGTAAACTAGAGCGGAAGAGATCATCCTCTTCACATGAGCAAAACGTCCTTGACATAACAGCAGAGTGGACTGGTATACTGCGGTCTATTTAAACTGACCAGTGTAACCTTTTTTAAATGTTTGGTTGACTGTACTGTATTTTAATAATGAACAGACTGCGATGTAAGTTTGAAATTAGAATGCACTTTAGATGTTCTGTGTCATTTATACCAAACAAAAATGTTGCTGGATGCTAGTTCGTTTGCAGCACTACTGTTATTTATTTTTTATTTATTTAATTTTCGTATTTTTTCAGTTTAATTGATTTTTATTTCTAAAATTGTATTTATTTAAATGTATATTTAAGTTTACATTTATGCTCCAACAAACTTGAAACATTCTACTTGATAAATGCTCTAAAACTTTTATGTAAATGATTGACATATATATATATATTACCTGTTTATATATACTTAATACTTGGTCAGTTTATTGATTTGTTTGGTTAACTTTGGATACATTTTTTTATTTTAAAGGTGCCATGTGCAAAAATTGAGGTAAAATATCCAAAAATGACCTACAGCATCAAAAGAATGAGGAGAAATAAGGGTGATGATGTCATTAAAAAAATGTCAAGTTATAGTGCTGCAGAGATATCAACCTTAATTAGCATTAGCATTACTTGTAACAATGAAAACTCACATTAGTGTGTTGAGTGTACAGTGTTTATCCTGCAGTAGAGCAGCAATCTGATTCACTCCTGTGTCTCCTAATTCATGTCCACTCAGATTCAGCTCTCTCAGCAGTACGGGTTTTACCCACAATTCCAGTCACATACTGACAGCCTTCATCTGCAGCAGGACCCAAAACCTGCAAAGAGAAGATGAAGTAAACTTCATTTCAGAAATAAACAACATCTGACTCTGAAACAGTGTGAGCGAGATGGACATACAAACTGTTTTAATGAAATATTCTTTATAAATAAATTGCCTGCATATTTTTTCCATTATTTCATCAGGTCTCACCTCAGTGTCTTGAGTTGACAGTTTGGATCCTGTAGTAAATCACTGAGCTGCTTCACTCCTGATGGTCCAGGATCATTTCCTGTGAGGTCCAGCTCTATCAGGTGTGAAGGGTTTGATCTCAGAGCTGAAGACAGAGCTTTATAACCTTCTTCAGTGATACTGCAGTCTGAAAGTCTATTAGAAAAGGTTTTATTATATTCAAATTATAATTAATACTTAGGCAAAATTCATGTTGGAGGCCCCCACCCCAATAAAAAACATCTGAAACAAATATGATCACAATTTTTTTTAAACAAAATCTAATTTTAAATTTGGCATATTTTTTACTTGTACAGTACAAAAGTTTGGACCCATTACTACTTTAAATGTTTTTGAATAGTCTAGTATGCTCCTTAAGCCTGGATTTATTTGATAAAAAAAACAAAAAACATAGTAACATTGTGTAATATTATTACAATTTAAAATAATAGTTTTCTATTTTTCTATTTCAGCTATATCAAAGCAGAATTTTATCAGCTATTACTCCAGTCCTATGTGTACCATATTCATACAGAAATCATTATAACGTGAAACAGTGCTTAATGTTTAATTTCTATCTTTGATTCTTTCTTCACGATTTGTTGATTTAAAAAATGTAAATATATTAAATATAGGTTTAAAAATATTGTTATAACAATATCTCTTTATTATCACTTTTTTATGTATTTAACAACCCTTCTGAATATTACAGTTTTTTTTTTTTTTAAATCAAATGAATGCAGGTTTGATAAGTATAAAAGACTTGTTACTGGTCCAGACTTTATACTTTTTTATACATTAATCAACTTAAACTTTATCTAAGCTAAATTCTTTTTTTTTGTTTGATGAAGATTTTATTGTTGTAGTTGTTGTTCTGTTGCTGTTTTCAATTTATTCATAGTTCCAGAATACCAATTCAGTAGATGAACATAAGTGCTTTTATATATTTTTTTCTAGCTGTAGAATGGGCAGGATTCCTCCAATTTAATCAATATTGACTACAGATATAATCATATTAAATATCAATAATTTGATATTATGTGTTGCATTGTTATCTTAAATATGACACACACACACTATATATATATATATATATATATATATATATATATTAGGGCTGAGCAAGTTAATCGTTATTATCACATTAATGTATTGATTACAGTGAGAACAATATCAATAATATGACATTATGTGTTGTATTGTTACCTTAAATATGACACACACACACACACACACACACATATACACACTCACCTAAAGGATTATTAGGAAAACCATACTAATACTGTGTTTGTCACCCTTTGCCTTCAGAACTGCCTTAATTCCGTGGCATTGATTAAACAAGGTGTTGAAAGCATTCTTTAGAAATGTTGGCCCATATTGACAGGATAACATCCTGCAGTTGATGGAGATTTGTGGGATGCACATCCAGGACCCGAAACTCCCATTCCACCACATCCCAAAGATGCTCTATTGGGTTGAGATCTGGTGACTGTGGGGCCATTTAAATACAGTGAACTCATTGTCACGTTCAAGAAACCAATTTGAAATGATTCAAGCTTTGTGACATGGTGCATTATCCTGCTGGAAGTAGCCATCAGAGGATGGGTACATGGTGGTCATAAAGAGATGGACATGGTCAGAAACAATGCTCAGGTAGGCTGGCATTTAAAAGATGCCCAATTGGCACTAAGGGACCTAAAGTGTGCCAAGAAAACATCCCCATACCATTACACCACCAGCCTGCACAGTGGTAACAAGGCATGATGGATCCATGTTCTCATTCTGTTTCGCCAAATTCTGACTCTACCATCTGAATGTCTCAACAGAAATCAAAACTCATCAGACCAGACAACATTTTTCCAGTCTTCAACTGTCCAATTTTGGTGAGCTCGTCAAATTGTAGCCTCTTTTCCTATTTGTAGTGGAGATGAAGTACCGTGGGGTCTTCTGCTGTTTGTAGCCCATCCGCCTCAAGGTTGTGTGTGTGTGTTGTGGTTTCACAAATGCTTTGCTGCATACCTCGGTTGTAACGAGTGGTTATTTCAGTCAAAGTTGCTCTTCTATTGGCTTGAATCACTCTGCCCAATCTCCTCTGAGCTCTAGCATCAACAAGGCATTTTGCCCACAAGACTGCTCGCATACTGGATGTTTTTCCCTTTTCACACCGTTCTTTGTAAACTCTAGAAATGGTTGTGCGTGAAAATCCCAGTAACTGAGCAGATTGTGAAATACTCAGACCGCCCGTCTGGCACCAACAACCATGCCAGCTCAAAATTGCTTAAATCACCTTTCTTTCCCATTCTGACATTCAGTTTGAGTTCAGGAGATTGCCTTGACCAGAACCACAGCCCTAAATGTATTGAAGCAACTGCCATGTGATTGGTTGTTTAGATAATTGGTTAATGAGAAATTGAACAGGTGTTCCTAATAATCCTTTAGGTGAGCGTATATGTGTATATATACAGACAAGGGATTGAAGTTTCCTGATTCACTCCTGCATCGACATAAAAGTAACGATGCAATGCATCGGTTTAAAAGTGTGCATTGCTTACAAGTTGGCATTTGTATCACAATGCATTGTTTAATATATTTGCATCTGTAGAAAAATTATTTATTAGTATATAATTACTAGTGGAAAATGTATGGGAAATAACGTGTTTCTTAGTACGCGTTACTGTAATTTGATTATTTAAATTTTCAAAACAGTAATTACACTTTAGTTACAAGCTGAGGTCTCTATACTTTACTGCCCGCCACATTGCTGACAGAGTGCAGTGTTTTATAATCTAGAGATTGTAAACGCATTGAGCAGGTAGACAGTTTTTTTTTTTTTTTGACATTGTGTGAGGAACTCTCCGTCACAGCCAACCCAATCATCACCTGCACCTGACTCCCATCAAGCATGATCCCAATCACTGGGACTGATTACCTGCACACAGGACCTCTCATTACTAACCTGTCTTTCCTATGTCATCAGATATCCCCACGAGGATCTCCTGGACACACCTTAGCTGACTCTCCGTGTGTTTATCTCCAGAGCAATGGAAGTTATCCTCTGAACAACTCAACAACACCTTGTCACATTACCACTTGTAAATTAACTGTTCACTTGCACTAAACCCTCCATCTCCATAGTGTTTAGTGACATAAGACCGGACTAACAAACTCAACTTCATGGGTCCCAGTCACCTGCTCCAGTAGTTCTTCTACAGGAGCTGGACAACCTCATCCGTCAGCACTCACTGTTTCATCCACTCCTCGATCTGCCTCCGCCAGTCCCATGGCACTGCCTGCTTCATATGTGGGGAATCAGCTGGATGTGGTGGTTCTCTTCTCACGCCTCGCTGTACATTGAGGCTAACCGCAGAAATTCTCCACCCGATCTCCAAGGTAGCATTCTTAATTTCTCTACTCTCGGGTGAGACCTGCCATGGGCAAAGGCCATCTGGGATGCTGAACAGTGCCATAAATATCTCTTTTGAAACTTTTGCCACCCACTTTAAGGAAGTGTTCTGTTCATCTGCAGAAGAAATCTCTACGGGACCAACTACTACGGTTGCGTCAGGGCTAACAACGACTCAGTAACTACACCATCCTGTTTCAAACATTGGTGGCAGCTAGTGGATGGACGAAGCAGTGCTTCTAAGCACCTATCGTCAAGGTCTTAATCCATGGATCTGTGCACAAAAGGCAATATATGAAGATTCCATCAGTTTAGAGAACTTTATGCTGAAGGCCAGTTGCATTTTTTCAGCACCTAGTCAGCCCAATTGTCGAAGCTGCCCAGCAGTCTGGTTCTCCCACTAGTAGCCCTCCAGTACCAGAGCCCATACAAGTGGAATCCACGCTCCATCATCTGAAGAACACAAATGCCGCTCATGTCAGGATTCTTCCTTTACTGTGCCCTACCTGATCATATCATCCATGCCTGCCCAGCCCATTTCCATTTTACGCCCGTCTAGGTAGAGAGCATAACATAGAAAAAAAAACAAGTGTGAACAATCAACTTTTGAATTTACCTTGGTAAATGGTACAGAAATGTGAGGTTCCATCAGCTTTCGGGCCAACACACACAGAGGGAGACCAAGGACTACAACTGGGAAAAGCCAAACCATTTTCAATCAAATACTGAGTTTCTTTCTTCATGATTTCAAGTTTCACAGGGTTTACATGGTAAGCATTCTGTTTAATGGGTCGATGGTCACCAACATCAATATCATGCATTAGCACATGAGTCACAGTAGGTACATCTGAGAAAAGTGATGAATACTTTTCAATCAACTGCACAGTTTCACTTCGAGCAGATCTAGATAAATAAGAAAGTTTAGAATCAAGAGTTAATAAAGCTTCAAAATTTTGAAGACATGCACCTCCTGACCGAAGATCATCCATGCTTGGAGAATACTCAGAAGCTACATTTACAGAGGCTACTACAACTGGAGTCACAGAAGTTACAGGAACACTGATAGAGTTTTAGAATTAGAACGAAAAACATACAACTTAAGCATTTTTATGTGACAAATACGAGTTTTTCGTTTCCATTAAGGGTCTGTACTACATAATCAGTATCATTCAACTTTTCTTCAATCACATACGCCGCTGAACTTTGCCTGTAGTGCAGAGCCAAGCAAAGTAGCAACACAAGAACTTGATCGCCACTTCAAATAAGCGTTGAACAGTCTTTTTATCAAATGTCACCTTCATTGACATTGACATGAAGTTGGATCCTTGATTGGATTGAATCCATTTTGGAAGACCAAATGTTGTACAGAACTTCACTATGGCTTTCACGATGATCGAATCGTAGAGAAATGGCTTCAGGGAACCTAGTAGCAGAACACATCGGTGTTAACATTTATGAGTGAGCAGATTTGTTCTTGGCAAAGGTGCTACACAATCAATAACTAGTTTCGAATTTTTCACTCATTATAGGAATGAGTTTCAAGGGAGCTGGAGGAATAACTTGGTTTGGTTTTCCAGCAACCTGACCAACCATGCCCCACACTCAGTATGTGTTCTCCATATGACTTAGGAGCACTACCTGGAACACAGAGCTCCAATCTTGCTTTAAGCTCAGAGGTCTCCACTTATGCATTAGCACTCCGTCAGTCAATAAAATATGCAATTGTATGGTCAGCTATCTCAGCTTTGTCAACCACAGCAGAAAAACATGACTTCAAAGTATCATCAGCATTTTGGGCCTCCATCAACTGCTCAGTGTCAAATGGGAAGGAAATTTAGGTTCCAGCTTTACATTTTGTATAGGCCTACAAGCTTCCACATTAGTGTTTTCAGTGCCAACAACATTTGAATTCATGAATGAATCCGAGATCAATCTCATTGTCAAATTTACAGCCTGTGCACGTAACAACACATGAATGAAATACACTTGGAAATTTTTTAATTAACACATCATTCTGAGGTACACCAGGGACTTCAGTAACTTCAGGAAGATGAAAAACTTTACGTCCAGCCAAATCATTTCCAAGAATTAGAGCTATACCCTGACTGGTAGCTCTTTCACGATGCAAGCTTAACTGAACCAGTCACAATGTCTGAAGCTAAGTACACAGTATGCAAAGGAACCCTTACACCACCAAGTTCTATTCATTGAACTAGAACTTCTGAGTTACAACTAGACTGTGGTGAAAATAGAAGTGCATCTGCTAAGATGAAGGTTTGTCCAGCACCAGTATCCCGAAGAATATGTACTGGTTTAGAATTTGAATCTGATTCAGACAATGACACTACACCTTCACAAACAAACAGTTCAAATGTAGGATCAATAGAGGCTAATGAGTCAGGAGAATGAGCGACACAAAAGCTACAGACCTCAATGCATGCTGAGCCTTCCTCTGAATTTTATTCTGTAATGCAGGGCAAGTAGTAATCAAATGTCCTCTTTCATGGCAATAAAACATTCTCTTGACGTCGAAAAATCAATTGTGTGATTATTTGGGGACGCAGCCTCTGGACTCTTAGAACTATAGTTGCTATTCACAACAGTGCTGACGTGATAAAGCGAGGGGACTGAAAAGAAACCTGTGCGTGAGCATGAATTCATCTGCAAAAACAAAAGCTTCAGTTAAAGATGAAACTTTTGTTCATTGAGATAAACTACCACCTTTTCTGAAACACAGTTTTGAACTCTTCCATCAAAATTAGTTCCTTTAACTGCTCAAAAGTAGTGACTTTGCTTGCTACACACCATTTCTCAAATAATGTAGTCTTCTCACTGCAAATTGACAAATGTTTGACTGGGGTTTTCAAATGAGCCCTAAATTTTTGACTGTATGCTTCTGGAACAAGTTTGTATGCTCTTAATACAACCACTTTAATCGAATCATAATTCATGCTTTGTTCAAGTGTCAGCAACATACCTCTTGTGCCTCCCAACAAGTTTACACTGCAAACAATAAAGGCCAGATATTTCGACCATTTTAACATGGCTGCATTATGCTCAAACACAGTGAAATACGTGTCAACTTCACATTCTCTAAAAGTAGGGACTAATTAAATGTGTTTACTAATATCACCATCAGTGTCAGGACTTACCTTAGACACTGGCAGTGAGTAGTTCACCTGCATTGCATTAGCACTTCGTTAGCCTGTCATTAGCGGTTTCATTTGTACCTAACCGGTTTTCTTTTCTACTCCTCTCTCTCTACTCTCTCACTCCAGTTTTTCACAAGTTCATCAAACAACTGTGTTAAGAATATTTCATCAAGCACAATGAGTAATGAGCTTCTCCTGCTATTGTTATTTGCACCTCTTGAGCGTATATTCAGTTTATCTCATCTCTGTCAGCTGATGAGGGATTCACATGTGATAAATGCAGGGAAATAGTTAGGATGATAGAGAGATTTCAAAATTAGAGACATGCATCCAAACTTTATGAGAACAGTAACAATGTTGAGGCTCTAGATACGCTTTGGATGTGTCTAGCTCAGGGATTTCTGTACATTGTTTGGTTCGGCAACAGAGCCCCTGCAGCAGGGCAACTGGGTGACAGTGAGGCAGCATAGTCATGGGTCAAGGGATTTGGACCGTATCATAGTACTGAGACTGCTCTCCTTAGAGTTTCAAATTACTTGCTCTTATCATCTGATGTGGTTGTATCTCTCTATTGGATCTAGTATGGTGTTTGATACCATTGATCACAACATTATTTTGCATAGACTTGAACACTTTGTTGGCATTAATGGAAGTGCATTAGCATGGTTTAAATCGTTACTTATATGACCGCCATCAATTTGTAGCAGTGAATGAAAAGGTATCATATTGATCAAAAGTGCAGTATGGAGTACCTCAAGGCTCAGTACTAGGGCGCTACTCTTCAAGCTTTATATGTTACCCTTGGGAGATATCATCAGGAAACATGGTGTTAGCTTTCACTGTTATGCTGATGATACTCAGCTCTATATTTCTTCAGCCCGGTGAAAACACCAATTTGAAAAACTAATGGAATGCATAGTGAATATAAAAAAATGGATGACAAGTAATTTCTTACTGCTAAATTCTGAAAAAACAGGTGTTAATTATAGATCCTAAAAACTCTGCATGTATTAACATAGAGCACTGTCTAAGACTTGATAGCTGCTCTGTCAATTCTTCATCATCAGTTAGGAACCTAGGTGTGCTATTTGATAGCAATATTTCCTTAGAAAGCCACGCTTTCTAGCATTTGTAAAACTGAATTTTTCCATCTCAAAATATATCTAAATTACAGCCTATGCTCTCAATGTCAAATGCAAAAATGTATCCATATCAGAGGGTCACTGCAGTCACCCGGATCCAGTGCGATCCAGACCAGATGGTGGATCGGCACCTAGAAAGGACCTCTACAGCCATGAAGACAGCGGAGACCAGGAGATCCTGGTCTTTAGCAGATCCCTGTAAAGATCTTGTCTCAGACAACCACTAGGACAAGACCACAGGAAACAGAGGATTCTTCTGCACAGTCTGACTTTGCTGCAGCCTGGAATTGAACTGCTGGTTTCGACTGGTCAGAGGAGAACTGGCCCCAACTGAGCCTGGTTTCTCCCAAGGTTTTTTTTCTCCATTCTATCACCAATGGAGTTTGGGTTCCACTGAATTTAATGATGAACTGCCTTTAACTGTCATTTTGCATTACTGATACACTCTTTTCCTAATTAATGTTGTCCAGTTGCTTTGCCTTAAAGTGTTTTGTTTAAAGCATATAAATAAAGGTGACTTGACTTGACTGGCAATATTACAGGAAGAGAAGTGATTACCGTCCTGCACAGGAGTGTTTCCCGTAACACTGGATCTATCAGACCATATCCTGGGACTTGAATTCTGCCTCCAGAGTTTTAAATCTTCAGATTTATTTTTTACTCACTAGGTAAAATGTTTTGTTTATTAAGCTCTGTGTACAGTGCCGCCTTAATCTGTTTCTTCAATGCATTTCGAGTACAACTATATCATAAATCTCCTATCACTAACAAATCATCTTTACAATCTTTTGATGACATTCTAATTGCGTAACTCCTCCCTTACCATCAGAGTCAAAGAGAAACCACAACAAAATAACTAAACAACTCACTACTTTCCACTGGAACAGACAAAATGGATTGAGCAGCAAGAACGGACGAGCCTCCAATTTCCATGTTATGCCCGTCCTAGGGTAGAGCATAACATGAAAAAAAAAAGTATGAACAATTAACTTCTTTTGAATTTTTTGGGAGTCCACTTTCAGGAGCTGACAGTGCCAAAATAATAAACAAAATGTTCTAAATATTAAACCCTCTAAATTTCCTATCCAAAATAAAGAAAAAAAATTACAAATTACAATTCTCTAACCAAACTAAATAATCCAAAACAAGAGATCCAAACATTGCAAAACCAAAAGATGGTATGACTGCTTACTTTCCCAAAACTATTTACAATATTCACAATAAATATTTACAAAGAAAGAAAGTTCAGAGGAATATGCAAAATCAAAATCTTACAACAGGCAAAGGTTCAAGTATGCCAGAGGATATTACAGAACAGCAAATATCCAACGATCTCTATTTAGTATACAAATGGAGTAAACCAACATAAGCACAGCACAAACAGCATGGTTCACAAAATGGCCCCCCACAAAGGAAATGCTGTCATATCTTTTAAGGGAGAGAGACCAATCAGATGACAACAGCAATGAGTCTGCAGGAAACAATCAGCAGCAACCTGGGCAGACACACACAAGCCAAAACACAGAAAAACTATAGGTCGGTAACACCCCGTCCTTACGTTGAGTACCATCAATTAGAACCATGTAATTTCCAAACTTACCACCATGTCAGTCCAACTAGTCAGCCCAGAATGCACTGTTTCTGTTTCAGCCCTGGTGGACTCGGACTCCTCTGTCAAAATCTCCAAAGCTGTGTCCAGTTGCCACTCTGTCGGCATGCCCAGGAGCTCTGAGTGAAACTAAACAAGGAAAGCCGTTAGGGATGTGGAGGTTAAGTTTCAGGCACCCTGTTAATTCTCAAGATTGGCCTCTTTCATGAAGAGGACATACACTCTTGGTACTGGAGGGACCCACGGTCGATATCATCCTGGCGCTCAAGTTACATTCCCGGAATCAGGTGGGATTCATGTGAGGTAACTTCGTTGGAGTCTGTTCTGCCATCCACATTGTCTCACCACTCTTCCTCATCCAGTTCTCTGTTCTCCAGGATGTCACGTGGCTTCCACCCTCATCAAGAGCCCTGAGCCTGATGTTGCTCCAATGATCCCACCTGATTATGCGACATTCCAGGATGTGCTCCCAAGAAGGCAGCCACCCACTTACCACCTCACAGGCCATAGGGACTGTGCCATCGACTCAGCGACCTGATGCTAAATTCCCTAAGGGTCGAGTCTATCCACTGTCCATCCGAGCACAAGGCTGTTGAGGATTACATCAAGGAGGCCCTCAAGCAAGGATTCATACAACCATCCAGCTCACGGCTGCCTCCAGCTACTTCTTGTGGGAAGAGAAGGACAGGGACTTGAGGCCTTTCAATTATAGACTCAGACAGTCAAGCTGCAGTATCAATACAGTACTGCGTTATAAATTCTATATTTACTTAAATGAAAAAAAAAAAAACTTCATTGGTACGAATCGATATTTGTATCGCTAATACTGAACCCTAGGTATTGAAATCAAATACTGGTCTTGAAGATTATGCGATAGCCATATTACAAAAGTGACATATTGTTTTTCATTCAGCAATCTCTTACACAAGACACACACACACAAAAACAAGAATTTAAAAGTGTCCTTGCAATAATGATTTTTTTTTTTTTTTTTATCAAATAAATGCAGGTTTGATATCCATAGGAGACATTATTCAAAAACATTAAAAATAGTAATTGGTCCAGACTTTTGACTGGTACTGTATGTACATATTAGTCAAAAAGGTAAATTATTTATGTTTTTAGATGAAGATGTTATTGATGTTGTTGTTATTTTGCTGTTTTATTCAATTTATTCACAGAGCTAGCATACCACTTCAGTAGATGAACAAGTGCTTTTATCTTTTTTTTCCTAGCTGTGGAATGGGCAGGATTTCCTCCAATTTAATCAATACTGACTACAGATTTAATCATATCATAGTGCTCATAATCATAAATATCAATAATAAGATATTATGTACT
This sequence comes from allo-octoploid hybrid of Carassius auratus x Cyprinus carpio, assembly GCA_024542945.1. Taxonomy (NCBI): domain Eukaryota; kingdom Metazoa; phylum Chordata; class Actinopteri; order Cypriniformes; species allo-octoploid hybrid of Carassius auratus x Cyprinus carpio. The sequence goes on along the minus strand of CM045073.1, from coordinate 26,179,080 downwards.
AACAGTCCACCAATCAGAAGTCTCCATCTGTCACGGTGGTGCTAAGGTTACAATTGTTAATACACACAAGAGACAGCAGATGTCATCATTTCCCCTTCTAAACAAATCAATTAAGTGCATACAAAACTAACTTCATGAAAGGGCCATACCTGTACCCAACAAGGTGACCCAAAAAGTAAAATTCAAGCATAGTATATACATTTCAAACCACCATAGGACAACAGAACATCAAAGATATACACTAAGGTCAAGTTCCTCATTCAAGCCTGGATATTTAGTAGCCTGTAGGCTGAAATATCCAGAAAGCTTCCGTTGATTCAGCTGCCTTTGCCTATTGCCCTTTCTTAGGACAAAGGAATGTGGTCAATCCCACAGACCTGTAAGGTGGATTGGTCACTATTGTGATGTTCCATATAGTGTCTTGCCATGGGATAGTTGGTGTTTCCTGTGCATAGGTATTTGTGTTCAGACAGTCTGTCCAATAACGCTGCTTGTTCTTCCTACATAAAAGACTTCACACATAGGACATTCCAATCTATAAATGACAAAAGTAGTTTGGCAGTTTATAAAATGGTTAATAGTCAATTCCTTTTGAGAACCAACATCATGAAAAATGTTGGTTTGTCTTCATTGGCACAATGGTTGCAGTGATGGCATTTGTAAGAACCTCTGGGCCTAGGGCCTAACCATGTTTGTTTTACTTCTGGTTTAAGATAACTGTGAACCAGTCTATCTTGTATGGTGGGACATCTTCTAAAACTAATGAGAGGTGGTTCAGGAAAGACCTGACTTAGTACCTCATCACTTTCAATAATTCCCAGTTTTTTGTATGATTTGCCTTATCTGTTCAGCCTCTGTACTGTATGTAGTGACAAAAACAGACCTCTCTTTTGTTAGTTTCGGTGTATTCCTTTGTAGAATCTATATGTTTGGCTATGGTGTAGCTTTTTTGGAGAGTAGAGCTTCTATATCCCCTTTCCTTAAATCGTGCCATCATCTCTAGTGACTTACTCTCAAAAACATGATCTTGGTCACAGATCTTCTTCACTCTCTGGAACTGCCAATATGGGGCATTCTCTTTAAGCCAATTTGGATGGAAACTCTTGGCATGTAAAATTGTGTTTCTGTCTGTCGGTTTTCTATACACTGATGCATGCAAGGTTCCTTGGTTATCTTTTGAAATTGTCAAATCAAGAAAATTAATACACAATTTGCTATATTCTAAAGACAACTTGATGTTTGGATTAATGCTATTCAGATAACCATGAAATTCAATCAACTCTGTTTCGGCCAGACCAAAAAAGACATATGTCATTAATATAGCTCCCACCAGATAATAAACTTGTGAAAGCAGCTATTTTCTTGGTTCAAAACAAAGTCCTCCTCCCATTTGCCCAGGTACAGACCTGCATAGGAAGGGCTGTAGCATGCCCCATGGCACAGCCTTTGGTCTGTTTAAAGATCTTATCCTGGAAGACAAAAATGTTATTAGTCAAAGTCCATTCTATTAGTGACAGCAAGAAATCAGTGGGTGGCATTTCATGTTCAGAACGCCCACTCAAGAAATGTCTCAATGCTGCAAGGCCCTGTTGATGGTCGATATTTGTATATAATGCTTCCACATCCATAGTTACAAGGGAAGGATTCAGAGCCTATATCTTGTAGCACTCTGTTCTTGTTTAAAACATCAGTAGTATCCTGGATATATGCAGGGAGTGAAGGTAGAAAAGGTTTAATGAAATGGTCAATATATTTAGACACTGCTTCAGTAAGGCTTTGTTCCTGAAATCACAGGTCTACCTGGGGAGTTCTCCAGACATTTATGTATCTTGGGTAACATGTAAAAAGATGCCATTCTAGGATTCTCATTAAACAAAAATCTAAGTTCAGGGTCTGAGATCCAACCACTTGCTTTAGCTTGATGTAACATCCTTCCCAATTCCTCTTTAAGAGACTCAGAGGGTTATGGGTCAGTAGTTGGTAGAACTCTGTGTTATTTAACTGACAGGCAGCCTCTTTTACATACAAGTCCTTACTCCAAACCACAATCGCACCCCTTTGCCTGCTTTTTTAATAACTAAATCTTCATCTTTGATAGTGCTTCCAAAGCACTTTTTCTTTTGTGAGAAAGGGTACTCGTTTGATACCCTTTTACTCTTAAACTCTTAAAATTCACTTTTTTAGCAAATGTATGTAAAGAAGTATTTTGTACCAAAGGGCAAAAGTAGATTTAGGCTTAAAAAGGGGAAAGGAGTCTGTCTGATCTGTATCTGTGTAACTTGTAGATGTTGGGGTCTGCTGCTTGTACCAAGTTTTGAGGTGTAGATTTCTGTAGAATAGAAAAAGGTCGATTTTCATGTCAAATTCCTTTCCTGGGTAGGTTGGTGCGAAGGATAATCCTTTAGACAGGACTCGGATGCTCTCCTCTGACAAGACCTTACGGAGATGTTGATTACTGCCTGGCTTTGCTCCGTGTCCATCTGGGTTCTTCGTGTCCTTCTACCTCTCCTCGCTCTCCTCTTCCCTCTCCTCGGCTCCATGTCCACGCTCCATCCCCTCCCCCTCTGGTGGGGTATGGTGATGTTCTAAAAATCCTCTCGAGAGGTCTGGGCTGTAGAGGGTCCCGAGTTGTCCCTTCTTCACTGCTAGTAAAGTTGAAGGGACGGTTCTGGTTTCCACCAGCTGGCACCTCCATCTATGCTCCTTGTGATATAGAAGCTCTACTCTCCAAAAAGCTACACCATAGCCAAACATATAGATAGGGCATCTTACTACAAAGGAATACACAAACTAACAAAGAGAGGTCTGTTTTTGTCACTACATACAGTACAGAGGCTGAACAGATAAGGCAAATCATACAAAAAAACTGGGGAATTATTGAAAGTGATGAGGTACTAAGTCAGGTCTTTCCTGAACCACCTCTCATTAGTTTTAGAAGATGTCCCACCATACAAGATAGACTGGTTCACAGTTATCTTAAACCAGAAGTAAAACAAACATGGTTAGCCTAGGCCAGAGGTTCTTACAAATGCCATCACTGCAACCATTGTGCCAATGTAAGACAAACCAACATTTTCATGATGTTGGTTCTCAAAAGAATTGACTATTAACCATTTTATAAACTGCCAAACTACTTTTGTCATTTTATAGATTGGAATGTCCTATTGTGAAGTCTTTATGTGGAAGAACTAAGCAGCGTTTATTGGACAGACTGTCTGAACACAAATACAATTTGCACAGGAAACACCAACTATCCCATGGCAAGGCACTATATGGAACATCACAATAGTGACCAATCCACCTTACAGGTCTGTGGGATTGACCACATTCCTTTGTCCTTAAGAAAGGGCAATAGGCAAAGGCAGCTGAATCAACGGAAGCTTTCTGGATATTTCACCTACAGGCTACTAAATATCCAGGCTTGAATGAGGAACTTGACCTTAGTGTATATCTTTGATGTTCTGTTGTCCTATGGTGGTTTGAAATTTATATACTATGCTTGAATTTTACTTTTTGGGTCACCGTGTTGGATACAGGTATGGCCCTTTCATGAAGTTAGTTTTGTATGTACTTAATTGATTTGTTAAGAGGGAAATGATTACATCTGCTGTCTCTTGTGTGTATTAACAATTGTAACCTTAGCACCACCATTGACAGATGGAGACTTTTGATTGGTGGACTGTTAGTTCATAAGAAACTTTGTTTGTTTGAGATCTGTTTAACTCCCAGAAGAGCATGTAGCGAGTTTTTAGAAGGTTAATGTGACCAAGCCATATTATTAAAGGCTTTTTACTTTTGTAATTGAGAGTGCCTTGGAGTTCCTTTTCATTTTGATTTTTGGCATCTAGTTTCCCTTCCAAAGAGCACCTCTATTTTAACCAATTTTGGAGTCCAGGAAGCGCTCCTTTACCATTCCTTTTTCATTAAGATATTATGTGTTGCACTGTTACCTTAAACATGACACACACATATATATACATATATATTAGGGCTGCTGATTAACATCAACAATTATTTTATCACCCATTAACAGAGTTTTTCTTATTATGATTATTATGAAAGTCTGTTGCTCACTGGCTCTAAATGCATATACAGACCAGGGATGGGAAGATTTCCTAATTCACTCGTTGCATCAGTAATAAAAGTAAATGATGCAATGCATCAGTTTAAAAAGTGTGCATCGCACAAGTTGTCATTTATATCACAATGCATCATTTCTAACATATTTGCATCTGCAAAAACAATGTATTAATATATAATTACTAGTGGAAAATGTTGGGCAATAACACATTACTTAGTAATTGTAGGAACGACCTTCAGCGGTCATGTGGACAATGCAGTCAACATCGGACTGCATTATGCTCTCAACATCTAGACAGACCAGGGACTTATGTGAGGATCCTGTTTGTGGACTTCAGCTCGGCCTTTAACACCATCATCCTAAACCTTCTTTTGCCCAAACAAACTCAGCTCCCTTGTCCACCTCAGTCTGTCAGTGGATAAACAGCTTTTGAAAGACAGGAAGCAGCTAGTGAGTCTGGGAAAATATACATCCAGCACCCATATAACCAGCACTGGAGCTTCTCAGGGATGTGTTCTCTCCCCTCCCTCGTCTCCTTCTACACAAATGACTGCACATACATTTAGCTATGATATTTGTTGTTGGACATCAAACATGACTTTTGCAGAATTTTAAACCTAAATATAACCATATTTTTAAGATAGCAGTAACTGTAAAGGGACTATTGTAATAGGTATATCAAATGTAAGCTAGTCAAGCCCGCACGAGGGTGTATAAGTTGGGAGGGCTTTTATATTTCTCAGGGGGCTGGGGAGGCTGTAAGTCGCGTTAAAACAGCACGGGTTGCGGGTTGCGTTTTCAGATAGGTCCTTCAAAGTATCTTGAGAGGTGAGGTGTCCAAGTCACAACATCTAACTACTGGGATGCCTCAGGGCTCAGTTCTTGGACCACTTATCTTCTCTGTCTACATGGCATCCTTAGGTTCTTTTGATTTGCTTTCTTCAACATCAAGAAGATCAGGCCCCTTTCTTTCGAACATGCTGCACAACTCCTTGTTCAAGCTCTTGTTATGTCCATGCTTGACTATTGCAATGCTCTCTTGGCAGGTCTTCCAGCCAGTTCTATCAAACCTTTACAATTAATCCAGAACGTGCAGAATATTAATTTTAATGAGCCAAGAAGAATACACGCTCACACCTATGTTTATCAATTTGCACTGACTACCAATAGCTCCTCAGATAAAATTCAAGGCATTGATGTTTGCCTACAAACTACCACTGGCTCTGCACCCATGACCTAAATTTATTACTTCAGACTTATGTGCTCCTCTAGAAGCTTGCATTCTGCAAGTGAACATCGCTTGATTGTGCCATCCCAAAGAAAGCACAAAGTCACTTTTACAGACTTTTAAATTAAATGTTCCCTTCTGGTGGTATGACCTCCCCAACTCTATTCGAAGCAGCTGAGTCAATATTCTAATTCTATTATTACATAAATCTAACGCACCTTTCTAATCTTTTTGTATTTTATTTTCATTTATTATAAAACTATGTGAATATATATATATATATATATATATATATATATATATATATATATATATATATATAAAGACCTCTATAAGACCTATATATAAGACCTCTAACACTAGCTTGTTCTATTCTTTTTCTATTCTGTTTTCTTTTTATTTATTATATTATTTAAAAGCCCATGCTATCGGTACTGTCTTGAGCTAACTGAGACTTGTTATAACACTTATATATCATTGCTCATTTTGTTGTTTTGATTGCTTCCACTGTCCTCATTTGTAAGTCACTTTAGATAAAAGTGTCTGCTAAATAAATAAATGTAATGTAATGGAAATGTAAATAAATGTATATTGTGTCTCATATTTACATCACATAGTTAATAATCACACGAGCTGTATACTAACTGAAATATTACATGAGTTTAATTGTGATACTCCTCTTATACAACAGTTCATAAAGAATTTAATATTGTGTTATTTTAGACAAAATGTTGTCTGTTTTGCTCAATTTTGCCAACCAAAATATAAAGATAAATCATAACTGTTCATCCCTGAGCAACCCACAGCGGCATTTCATTTCTTAATCCACGCTTTTGTATTAAATTGGTGAACCATTTGTAGCTTGACCATTGGCCAGAGTTGTGTTGGATTTGAAGTATCGCTGCATAGAAACATCAGTGTATGACATCAAAGTACTACAAGGCGATTCAAAAGCACAAGGAGTCTTTGATGTCACACACACCCATCGATCTGATGGTGATGATCCACTTCAAGTCGAACAAAAACATTTTTCTTCACTCCTTAATGAATCAGCCATTTGAACGAATCAACGAATGAATAAATGACTCGATGACTTAATCATCAAGACATTTACCACCACCTACAGGCAGTTTTAGTTTATTATTTAGAGTATCATTTCATTAAAGAAATAATTGTATATTTTCATAGTAATAATAATACAATAATTTTTTTTTATTAATGTCATAGTTCACTCAACTAAAAATGACAATGCTGTCATCATTTACTCAAATGGTCCAAATGAGTATATGTAATAAATTTAATCCAACAAACACACACACACTCACACATAAATCAAGGGAATAGAAAGAATACTATGCAGAAAGAAAAAGTATTTTCTAGTTAGTTGAAACTGAAATGATAAATGTTATATTAGAGCAGTAATGTATAATCTTCAGCAGAATTTAGAAGATCACACATCTGAGATCCTTATTTGAAACATTAAAAAGTGTCTGCTTTTTAACTTTAAATATATACTTATCTGCTTTTACTTTTGTAGCTGTATGATTTACCTGATTTCCTTAATATACTGTAAATACATGATAACTGAAAACAATACTCACATCAGTGTATTGAGTGTACATTGTTTATCCTGCAGTAGGGCAGCAATCTGTTTCACTCCTGTGTCTCCTAGTTCACGTCCCACTCAGATTCAGCTCTCTCAGGAGTAAGCGGGTTTTACCCACAATTCCAGTCACATACTGACAGGCTTCATCTGCAGCAGGGATAAAACATATATAACATATACCATTTCCATCCAAAGAGTCAAAGAGAAAAAATAATCACTTCCTCGTAAACTGGCACTAATATCACCAAGAAAAGTAGGAGAAACCACTTAATATAATATTTTCATATACAGTATGACAAGTTACTTGGCCTCAGAGCTAACCGATGAAACACAATTGCTTTCGAGGTGGATGCCAAGCTGCTTGACGATGATTTGTGGTTTTATTGTTAAAACCATGGGTAATTTTCGAAGGGAACCTGAAAAAAACTTTAACAGGAATGTGCCTGAAAGTGATAAACAGGCCTCGTTTTACCTACATGATTAATAATTTATTTTAATATATATATTAAAATCTATAAGGTGTGCATTGTAGCTGACACCTAAAAACACACTTACAATTGTTTTATAACTGCAAGTCTTTCTCCTCAAATGCTATTGAGCTTCAAATTTGCGCTTTGATCCCATGTGAAAAAAGTAGCATAAATTACATTTGATTTACAGTTTATTTTAATAAATATCAAACATTCAATTCAATTGTGCATTATAGCTGACACATAGATGAACAATTACAGTTGTTTTATGACTGTAAGTCATTCTCTTCAAATGCTACAGAGCTTAGAAAAGTGTATACCAATATCGCATGTAACATTAGAGACGGTCCCTAAATTTAAGACTCTCAAGCGTCCAAAGTCAAGCCAACATTGTGTTTTATTTTTTTTTTACATTTTTTTCTCTGTGCTGGATTGCTGATGTCCTTTACCCAGGCATAGATGTCCATCCATCAAGTATGAACATTCAGCCGCAAACATGAGCACTCTGCCCTCTGCATGTATAGGTAGCGGTGGTACTGCATGTATATGTGTGTGTGTGTGTGTGTGTGTATTGCACGATTGTTCAATTAATTACCCAGTTTCATTCATCATTATAAGTAGTAATAGGCTGAATTGCAAATAGGTAGCCTAATTCTAATACATGCAATGACTATCCATCATTACATTTTTATATTTATGTAGCCTACAAAATAATATTCTTTTACACTGTAATCCTTTTGTTTTAATATTTGGCATGTTTGTATGATGCGATCCCTGTGTGTAATAAGCAAAGTCAATGTGCACTGTGGACCAGCCAGAGGCACATTTTCTAACTTCTCTTTAAATAATAAAAAATAAATACATTGCACCATTGACTTTAGATCAGGTTTGAGCTGGTCTATGATGCAGTCTATTTTCAGCTCCTTAAAATAGCAATGCACAAGCAATGCGATGAACACACCTCTTTTTTAGACCAGCAGACCCAAGGCGAAAATGGGTGCAAATGCATTTGCTAATTAAACAACGTGGCTGGACGGAAAATGCGAACAGCACCGGACTGAAACTAGCAAACACACTTGCGCTGTGCCTTGCATCGCATTGCACTGGGTGTATGATAGGCCCTATATCTCATGAATAATTCACTGGAATGCAAGAAGAATCTCTTGTTTACCTCCCAAATCCTAGCATCTTTTTCGATATTAATTTTTCTCTGTTTGATTGAAACAATGCTTTAAAATATAAAGTAGATCTCCATTTCCTTTTCTTTCTAATGCCTATTGGCATGAAATGTGTTGTCTGTAGGGCTGCAACTAAGGAATATTTTGATAATCGATTAGTTGCGTCAATATATATTATTATTTTTCTTGATTAATCAGGTTAAAACCCATATTTTCTTTAATTTTACTGAAAAAAACTCTATTCCACATTCTGCCCAATGCCCTAAAAACAAATGTGCCAACTGAATGCTATGAAAACATGACAAATAACAAACTGAAACAACTTATTTATTCATAATAAGAAAAATGGCCTTCTTTGCCTTTGATAACAGCTCACATGCTTGCTAGCATTGTTTGTGTACTTTTGACTAATTGGGTATCTGAATAAAAAAACAATATAAAGCACAATTTTTTTCTGCTTTCTTTCAGAGATAAAAGCAATAATTGTATTATAGCATTAAAGAGGCACAAAGTCACTTTTACTGACTTTTAAATTAAATGTTCCCTCCTGGTGGAATGACCTGCCAAACTCAATCCAAGCAGCTGAGTCCTTAACCATCTTCAAGAATAGGCTAAAAACTAGGGCTGTGTTATTAATCGAAATCAAATAGAAATCGCGATATGAGATGCTGCGATTTGCTAATCAAAAGCCTGTCCAGCCTTGAGTGACAGTCTTACTAACCAATAGAGTGAGCCCTCCGCTCTCCCCAATCAGCACAGCTCTAGCCAATTGTGTAAACGCCAACCATAAAAAAATAAAAAATAAATAAAAACAAAGCAGGAGAGAGACAAAGTGGGATTATGGTGTCTACAGTGTCAGATCAATAGTTAGGCAAATTAAAACTAAAGAAAAAGCGTATGTAACTTAAGCTTCAAAAGACGGACAAAGAAAAAAAGATCATTTACAAGAGCTGTGTCACAATGCATATCAAGAGCATCTCTTATTGCATGTTCAAGGTCGGCCTAGGCGCAGTTCAGCCAGAGCTGCAAGAAAGAGAGAAGGGAGAGAGAGAGAGAATTATTAATTAATTTGTTTGTTTTACATTAGGTTACAATTATCGCACTTATATCAACAGCATTTCTTTACCCACTTCATTAGTATAAATTATAGTATAAATTCACTTTAAATTTAGAATAAAATTCCTGGCGTCAGCTGGAAAAGAATTGATTTGGATTCTAAAATGACATCACATCTCTCAAAGAAAAGAGAATACAATACTTCTTCAGGGTTGCTTAAGGCCCTGACTCATGGAGACTCTGGACGCTTGATGGGCATGAATTGTTCAAGAGCTGACTGCTTTGGGCAGACGCCTGTGAGCTAAAGCACTGGATGCACTTAAATTCATCTGTGAAAAGGGATGGAATAAATTTTTCCAAATGTTTTTGTAGCATTGAGAGTGCTTCTCACTCTCACCATCACTGTGAACTCTGAGAACGCATTTTCTCAAAGCTTAAACTGATTACAAATATAAAATTATAAATGAAAATTATAATTCTATGCATTATTAGTGCCGCAAAATTAGCATGTTAATGCATGTAATTAATATATTGAGCTGAAGCTTGACTTTGCAAATTTAAAATCAAATCAAATCTCAATGTCAAAAAAAAAAAAAAAATTAGCAATTAGATATTTTCTCCATATCACACAGCCCTACTAAAAAAAAACATCTTTATTGGCCCTTTAACTTTAGCACTCACTATTCTAATTCTATTCTTTATTAAAAAAAAAAACTCAGTCAAATAGCTAACTGAGACTTGTTATAATACTTGTATATCATTGCTCTTTTGTTGATTTGATTGATGACTAAATGTTTATGTATTTTGCTTATTGTTAATATTAGTGATGCTGCTGATTCTTTTATAAATAAAATGTTTTTGTTGTATTATTTTATTTGCAAGGAGGGAGGGATTGTTATAAATTGTTCAATTAAGTGGTGTTGTAATTATTGTGTCAAAACAGAAGTATAACAATAAATAAATATTGGTTCTGCAGATTGGTTATCGGACACATAAACATGCAAATAATGGGTTATAAAATCAGTATCTGTCGAACACTATGCAGGACAGTTTGTTCTTAATGTGACTCAAATACAACAAATACTTACATGAATGCACAGTTTTAAGGCAGCATTAATTGCCTTTTGGTAACTTTGTGACTTAACTGATGATATAACTAGACATTGCCAACCTTAGCTTAATTGTGTTAAATATTTTGAACACAATAATTGAAAAAATTAATTGCATGCATTAACATGCTAATTCTGATGGCACTAATAATGCATAGATTAAATAGACTTGTTGTAATTTTTAATGGAAGATCAAAAGAATGAACTAAACTTTCAGATATATGTACAGTCTTTTGCTCATATTTAACAATTCTGAACTTGACTATATATCAGTATGTTTTAACCACATAATGTAAAGACAGACTCCCTGTAGAGAAAATCATGTTTTAATGTTGTTTATATGTCGATGTGCTGTTTTCAATATGCTTTAGGACAAACCTTGTGCAAATTCATTAGTCAACACCATTGCTAAGCATTTTCACCTTAAAACTGCAGTTTACCAAAGACAGTATCAAAACACAGCCTTGATTTCTACCTCACAAATGTAATAACCTATCTTGTCAAAGCAAGAGAAGCCAGGATATCAAGGTGTATGTATGTATGTATATATATATATATATATATATATATATATATATATATATATATATATATATATATATATATATATATATATATATATATATACTTTTTTTGGGGGTTTTAGGTGAACCACCACATTCCCCTTGTCAACTCTGCTGGCAAGGGGCATCTCAGAAACCCACGCCAGTGGTTTGAGTCTTACGTCATAGATAGGTCCTTCAAGGTATCTTGGAGAGGAGAGGTGTCCAAGTCACAACATATATCTACTGGGGTGCCTCAGGGCTCAGTTCTTGGACCACGTTTCTTCTCTGTCTACATGGCCTCACTAGGTTCTGTCATTCAGAAACATGGCTTTTCTTATCACTGCTATACTGAAGACACTCTGCCCCTCATTCCATCCTGATGATCCGATGGTAGCTATTCAGCATCTCAGTTTTTCTCACAGATATTCCTTTCTGGATGAAGGACCAACACTTTCAACTTAACCTTCCTGAGACAGAACTGCGTGTGGTTCCTTAAAACCCATCACATCACAATTTCACCATCCAGTTAGACACATCAACCATAACTCCTTAAAAACAGATAGAAACCTTAGTTATAAGTTAGTTCTCAGACCACATTGCTAAAACTGTCCGATCCTGCAGATTTGCTTTATTCAACATCAGGAAGATCAGGCCCTTTCTTTCGAACATGCTGCACAACTCCTTGTTCAAGCTCTTGTTCTGTTCAGGCTTGGACTATTGCTATATATATATATATATATATACAGTATTGTTCAAAATAATAGCAGTACAATGTGACTAACCAGAATAATCAAGGTTTTCAGATATTTTTTATTGCTACTGGCAAACAAGTTACCAGTAGGTTCAGTAGATTCTCAGAAAACAAATGAGACCCAGATTCATGATATGCACGCTTTAAGGCTGTGCAATTGGGCAATTAGTTGAATTAGTTGAAAGGGGTGTGTTCAAAAAAATAGCAGTGTGGCATTCAATCACTGAGGTCATCAATTTTGTGAAGAAACAGGTGTGAATCAGGCTGCCCTATTTAAGGATGAAGCCAACACTTGTTGAACATGCATTTGAAAGCTGAGGAAAATGGGTCGTCAAGACATTGTTCAGAAGAACATGCATTCTTTGATTAAAAGTTGATTAGAGAGGGGAAAACCTATAAAGAGGTGCAAAAATGATAGGCTGTTCAGCTAAAATGATCTCCAATGCCTTAAAATGGAGAGCAAAACCAGAGAGACGTGGAAGAAAACGGAAGACAACCATCAAAATGGATAGAAGAATAACCAGAATGGCAAAGGCTCAGCCAATGATCACCTCAGGATGATCAAAGACAGTCTGAGTTACCTGTAAGTACTGTGACAGTTAGAAGACGCCTGTGTGAAGCTAATCTATTTTCAAGAATCCCCAAAGTCCCTCTGTTAAAAAAAGGCATGTGCAGAAGAGGTTACAATTTGCCAAAGAACACATCAACTGGCCTAAAGAGAAATGGAGGAACATTTTGTGGACTGATGAGAGTAAAATTGTTCTTTTGGGTCCAGGGCCACAGGCAGTTTGTGAGACGACCCCAAACTCTGAATTCAAGCCACAGTACACAGTGAAGACAGTGAAGCATGGAGGTGCAAGCATCATGATATGGGCAAGTTTCCCTACTATGGTGTTGGGCCTATTTATGCATACCAGGGATCATGGATCAGTTTGCATATGTTAAAATACTTGAAGAGGTCATGTTGCCCTATGCTGAAGAGGACATGCCCTTGAAATGGTTGTTTCAACAAGACAATGACCCAAAACACACTAGTAAACGGGCAAAGTCTTGGTTCCAAACCAACAAAATTAATGTTATGGAGTGGCCAGCCCAATCTCCAGACCTTAATCCAATTGAGAACTTGTGGGTGATATCAAAATGCTGTTTCTGAAGCAAAACCAAGAAATGTGAATGAATTGTGGAATGTTGTTAAAGAATCATGGAGTGGAATAACAGCTGAGAGGTGCCACAAGTTGGTTGACTCCATGCCACACAGATGTCAAGCAGTTTTAAAAAACTGTGGTCATACAACCTAAATATTAGTTTAGTGATTCACAGGATTGCTAAATCCCAGAAAAAAAATGTTTGTACAAAATAGTTTTGAGTTTGTACAGTCAAAGGTAGACACTGCTATTTTTTGAACACACCCCTTTCAACTAATTGCCCAATTGCACAGCCTTAAGAGCTGCATATCATGAATGCTGGGTCTTGTTTGTTTTCTAACAATCTACTGAACCTACTGGTAACTTGTTTGCCTAATAAAAAATATACTAAAACCTTGATTATTCTGGTTATCACATTGAATACTGCTATTATTTTGAACAATACTGTATATATATATATATATATATATATATATATATATATATATAACACACACATTATATATTATACAACACACACACACACACACACACACACACACATATATATATATATATATATATATATATATATATATATATATATACACAACCTCACAGACTCCTGAAAAACTATAGTGCAATAATTGCTTAAGCATTGTTTAACCAAATATTTATATATTTTCTAAATAATTTCTAAAATTAGTTGTTCCTGTTTGCACAGTTTGTGTTCTGAGCCTCAGGAGTTTCTGTATAAAGTTCAAAGAATCTACCTCTTTTCTTTCTCTCTTCTTCTCTTCTTTGTCAGTTCCTGTTGTTTCTGTTTCTCCCATTCCTCTTGATTGTCTCTTCTCTCTCCTCATTTCTCTCTTTTCCTCTTCTCTTTTGATCTCCATTCTTATGTTGTTCTTCTCTCCTCTCTAAATGTCTCTTCTTGTTCTTTGTCTTTCCTGTTGTCTCTGTTTCTCCCATTCCTCTTGTTTCTCTTCATCTCCTCTTGTATCTTTTGTCTGTTCCACTATGTCTTTAATCTTCTTCTCTTCATTTTAATTTTCTTTCTTTCTCTTTCAAACTTTCTTCTCTATCTCCATCTTTCTCTTATCTCATAATTCTTTCTTGACCTGTTCTCCGATTCTCTTCTTCATTCTCTCATACTTCTCTATTTCTCTTTCATTTTGATTCCCTAGTCATCCTGTCGTTGTCTCTCTGACTTCTCTTTCTCTCATCCTTTCTTTTCCATGAATCTGTTTTCTCTCATCATATTATCATATTTTCTTATGTTTTCTCTCCATTTCTTCCTGAACTTCTTACATGTGTACTCTCTGTCTTTCCCTGTTGTCACTCCTGGTAGTGATCATCACCTGTGTTGTCTCTACATCTCTTGATATCTTATCATGGAATCTGTTTCTCATCATTCTCTCAGGTTAGTGTGCAGATCTCAGGTTCTCCTAGATACTTGTCATCAGTTTTGTTATGCAGATTCATCTCCTTCTTGGTGAAAGCACTCATGAGTGTAACCCTTTAAAGAGTTTTCACCAAACATCTCTTGAATGATCTTCACTGATGTTGCTTCTTCTTGAGTGTATTGTCCCACTGGGATCAGTAAGAGAAACACGGTGGTCCAGGCAGGATCATGGATATACAGTTACTCATTTCTCTATGGATTTCTTCATTACTGAGTTCAGTATTAAAAGTCCTGGAGTGTCGATCACAGCAATGTGTCTGCCATTGATTACATATGTCTCTTTCTGACACACTTCAGTAAAGAAGTTTGACAAATGCCTGAAATAAATGCTTCTCTTCCTAAGATGGTGTTTCCAGTTGAACTCTTCCCAGCTCCAGTCTTTCCCAGCAGCACTATCCTCAGATCATCTTCGCTTTCTTGAATCTAAAGATAAGATAAATAATTTATACTGAAACATAATGTGTTAATCATGTTATTTCTCTGCATATCATTTTACTGTTGTGTAGACTTCAGCAATCATGAAAAGTGTGTTTAATTTATACTGATTTTATGGCCTTTACCTTGTGACTGAAACCACAACTCTAATGAGTTTCTCAGTTTCTCCATCTGTGTCTCCATCGATGTCTCTGTGGAGAAACAAACACTACTATTTGACTAAATAAGCTCTAATTTCTCCATCAACACAGACACTTGTTTGTTTGGAACAATCATGTTGATCATATTCTAGCACATTATTAATTAGCTAAATATTATCTGGATCTTCTCTAATTGTATTTTGTCTTCATTGGTAAAGATACAAAAAAAAAAATCTTGCCTCATGCTCAAGCTCTCAAATCTCTTTTTTTCCCAGTATATATTTAAACCTGACCAGTCATGATAACATGCAAGATCCAATTAGTTCATGCTCAGTTCCTCATTGCTCTTCTCCTCTTCCATGTTGTTGAGGGTGCTGGGCTTCTAGCTATATGCAAACAAAGAAGTTCTCTCATGTATCATGATTTAAAAGGCACAAAGATTTGGTATCTGAGATACCTTGATAATGACATGAATGACAAAAGTGGAATTATAATTTTTCTCTCTGAAGACTGTATTCAGCTGCATAACCTTGTCTTTATGTCAATAAGGATTTCAATAATTAATCAAGATCGATTCATAATAGATGCAATAGATTAAAGCTATGTACATTGAGCAAAACACATGCTAGTGGCTGTGAGTGACGGGACTGGTTCTTTGCCAAGAATAATTGACTAATGGACAAATTACGCTTTTAATGTGATTCAAACTTTGAGAGTACATTAAAACTGACAACATACACTTATTTTGTATTGAAATGTAGTAACTAAGTCATGTTTAATTATATTTTCCGCAGATATAATTGTTTCATATTGGGCTCTGCACATTGACTCGGCTGCAGGACATGAGCAGGACAGGTCTAGGCTATAACTGAAAATGTAATTTGTTTCTATGTTCAATTTATTAATTTGTGGCTGCTGTCCATGTTTCATTAATTTGTTTACAGAAAACCCATGAGGGAATGAAATAAGTCATAGGAATGAATTTTAACTCATGGCCACAAAATCTTTCCTTTTCCCCATGTTTACCACAGGGAGAGATGTGAAAACTAGGGATGCATGATATATATTGACCGATGTGTTTAATCTCTAAACTAGGGTTGGGCGATGTGTCAAATTTGGCATCGGACGATTTCAACAGTGAAACATTGCAATGGACGATGACATCTGCGGGGTATTGGGGAGGTGTGCCAGCTGAATCCTTTAAGGCAAAAACAACTAACAATTCCTTACACTGTGTCTACACTGGATGCGAGCGTGTGGCGGATAAAATACTATAGAACCACTGATCTATAATAGGGATTCATTATATATCAGTCAATAGAACTCATTATAATCAGTGATGCTGTTTACACTGGATGCGTGTGGCATTACACCACAAATCCCTGACAGTAAACTGCTGCCGATTCTGTTTATGAGCGTTGACACAAAATTAGCCAGACTTTGGCTGATGCAGCTCGGCACCACATGACTATTTCACGCACCAGTGTAGACACTGTGTAATGAGAGATGACTGAGAACGATGGGAATGATTTGCAGATCCTCAGTACCACTGACAAACATACAATGTTGTAAAATGTGTGTTAAGCACTGCTGCTCCATAGTTTAAACAGAGTACATGCAATCGTGAATCTTGTAAGTGATAGTGAAACTAAAAAATGCTTCAAAACACCTGCATTAAATTATACTAGCAGTTTTATTGCTGCATCATTAAATAATTTCTGATGAACATGGATTGGATCCATTTAACATTCAGCAGGTCTACATAAATACCACAGAACAAAGATATTAAATAAACAGTGCTTTTTAGGTAGATTTAACAGTTTTCAGGTACAGAAATAAAGTAAACAAATGTAAAATAATTCACTGTATAAATTAAATTCATATTAATCCTTTATTGTAACAGACTTTATTATGATTAATATTCTAATTTGTTTTAGTATACATTTTAATATTTTTGTAAGTTTGAAAAAGTACTAATGGGACTCTTTATTTGATGGATTTTCTAATCTATGGAGCTAACATTATATGGATAATGACTTATCTTCGGATTTAAAGTTGAAAAACACGTAACTCTATATATATTTGTTTACTGTTACTTGTAATAAGTGTTTTGTGTAATTCGTGTATGTTGATGATAATGCAACCGAGAGTGCACTTTTTAATGTGCACTTTTCGTGTGTTTTGTTTAGCTCTTATTGTGATTTTTTGTAGTAAAAAGGACGAATAAACAATAAAACATCAGTAAGTTTTGGTCATCATTCAGATGTGCTCTGGTACATTTGATGAATGCTAGAAAAGATCTTTGATTAAGAATAGTAGGGTGTAACGATCACGCGTATTCGTATTGAACCGTCGGTACGAGCTTTCGGTTCGTGCAGCTGTACGCATATGTATACCGAACGGTTCGTTGGACTAATTCATTATATTAAAAAAAAAAAGAGAAATATAATGATATGCGTCAACAAGGTAGCCCAATAACCCAAACGACGTAACAGGCAACGCCTCTGACACTCCGAAGAAGAAAAACACCAACTTATATGTTTATGTTAGGCTACTCAGTCAGGCGCTCCACTCAGTACGCTGAAGGCTCGTCAAAATGGCCAATGTGTTTAACATACCAGAAAAAGAAGATCCTCCAGTAACCAACAGGTCTGGTGTTTGGGTGCACTTGGATTCCCTTTAAGCTATAATGGTGATGGCAAGAGGTGGTGGATAAAACAACGGTATGTCGATCTGCAACATGACAGGTACACCAGCGGAATACAAAAAAAAAAAAAACACCAGCGGAATACTTGAAACATGTCAACTCATTTACGCTGACATCACCTTATTGTGTCAGTATCTGGGAAAAGACGTAAAAAAATGAGAAACAAGCACGAACAAACTATCCCTGCAGCATTTAGACACCGTATTATAGCTTACAGGGAATCCAAAGTGCACCACACCAGACCTGTTGGTTATTTTAGGATCTTATATTTCTGGTCTGTTAAATGCATTAGACATTTTGAACGAGCCTTCAGCTGTGAGAGTTAGCCGTCCTATCGCTCGCTATAAACGCTGGGAAACGCTAAGCGCTTTTCTCCTCCTTTCAAAGCGCTGGGCAGAAGCTCATGAGCGTCCTGTCTTGCTAAGCAACAATGAGCGGTCTCTCCATGAGACGCGAAATTTCAGCGATGATAATGGATTTGCAAGCTCTAAAATCGCTTCAGTAGCTCTGCTACTAAATTTATTTCAAAATTGCAATCCATATACAACTGTGAACAGCTGTTCCTTCATCTTGGCTGAGTTTTCAACGTTGTTACGGAAAGGATGAAGCTGATTGGTTAGTTCTTGTCACATGACCAGGTGCTTTGCAGCATTCTGAAAAGTTGAGATGTTTTTACATTTTGCTGTATCTAAACGACGAACCAACCGAACCGTGACATCAGTGTATCGTATCGAACCGAACGTGAATTTGTGGAACCGTTACACCCTAAAGAATAGTGTGCAATCTTTTGTTATTTGATTAGCATGTAAGTGCAGACAGCAGTGCTAGGATTATGCAACAGACATTATACAGCTTCGCCTTTACGCAGTTAATTAGTAAACCATTGGTTTGTTATAAGCCTTTTCCTTATATACCCAATATGCCGATGGTTGTAAATTGAGGAAAAATCGCTGATAAATATCAGTGGCGATACATCAGTCCATCCCTTTGTGTTGTGGGAGAGAGGAAAAGGAGTTGCTGCTTTAAAGTAATACTCCAGCCCAAAAGTATATTTTGTCATAAATCACTTACCCCATGTCGCTCCAAACCTGTAAAAGCTCAGTTCATCTTCGAACACAATTTAAGATATTTTGGTTAAAAACCTGGAGGCTTGAGTCAAGGTATGAATCTATCCGATACTCAGGATCGGTATCAGCTCCTATCCTGGCATTTTCTGGATTGGGTATTGGTCAGATGAGACCGATCCAAATCTGATATTGTGCATATACTATTCTTCGTTAATGTTTAGCCCATGAAAAGCAAAAAACATTATAAAGCATCAAAACATTTTCGTGGACATATTTCAAGTGTTCTGAAGCTGTTCCATAGTTTCATGTGAGGTACAGATTAATATTGAAGTAATTAAATTCAAGTTTACATAAACTCTTCTTTCAGCTGCGGCTGTCTGTCATCCTCCATTCAGCAAACAAACTATGTGTCGCTTCTGTTACTACAGTCAAAACGATGAAACTCTCTTTCTATCTGAGGTTTAAAACTTTTCAAAGAAAAGGCTTATTAAACTAACGACAGATTTAATACACTACGTATCAATATATCTTCCCTTTGTACTAGTGATGTCCGGTTCGAATTAATCGCTTGATTTAACCAGTTCTTTTAGTGAAGTGGTTGAACCAGTTCACCAGATCATACTGAATCATTTGAATTGGTACTCGCCTCCAGTAAGCATTAATCCACAAATTACTATAAGTTATTTACTTTTTTAACATGGTAAACACTCCTCTAAGTCTAAATAAACCAATATCCTGGTGAAATTCATGTACTCAAACAGTACACTGACAGAACTGCTGTGAAGAGAGAACTGAAGATGAACTCGAGACGAGCAGCTTGTGTGTTGAACTAACTGTTCTATGTGGACTCGGAGGCCTGCACAGCCTGCACACTGTGACTCCATGTTGTTTCAATCATCATTCTGCACAGGATGCACATAAGTGTCTCTGCTGCTCTTATTGGTGCCTTTAGTATTATAATACTTTTCTGTGCAATCAAAGATTATTAATAGTCTTTATTATTTTTCATTAAAATTAAGTTTTGTATATGAAGAATATTGCAATTAATGATCAGGTCTACACAGAAGTATATAAATTCTACAATGTTAACCCTTTGAGCGCATATCACCCGGTGTGATCAGTCTTGGCTGGTCCCTGAAGCGTACGATCCACACGGTGTGATTAGAACTTTCAGTCGTCCACGTCATCAACTGCTAAATTTAAATCGCTTACACTCCTGCAGTGTGTGTTTCATTCTATAAGCTGTGAGGGAGCTGCGAAAAAGATAGTCATTCCAGGAAACTCCTAATATGGACAAAAGCGCCCAGCTATCACTGTATGAAACGCTTGTTTTCAAAGAAAACAGAAACTTTGGAAACACGTAAGACATTAAACATATGATAAGTATGAAATATATGGTTTTTCAAGTCTCTCTAGCAGTGATAAAGCATATGGCATTACAGTATAGAAACTATTCTGTCCTTTATTAAAAGTGTTTAAGTAGATATTAAACAAATCAGTTATTATTTTTATTGTCCTTAAGTTATAGATTTATGAGCCAATTAAAAGCTAGAAATTAGACAAAATTAAGATTACTCTATAGTATTTCAACTTCAGAGTCAAGTCTCCTTCTGTTACCTAAGCCAATTTATTTGATCCAAAATACTTAAAAACATTAAAATTCAGGAAAATTTTACTAGACTATTTAAAATAACTGTTTTATTTGAATATATTTCAAAATGTCAAGTCAAGTCACCTTTATTTATATAGCACTAAAAAAAAAAAGGATTGTTCAAAGTATCTTGATCACATTAATTAGGAAAACTGTGTTATTAATGATAAAATGACATTAAGCGTAATTTATTGAGATTTTAAAGTGATTTTTTATCATTTATTACTCCAGTTACAAATCATGATGATATCTGATTTGACTACTCAAAAAAAAAAAGTTATTATGATAATGTTGCAAAACAGCGGATAGGATTTTTCAGTCTTTGAAGAATAGAAAGTCATTAAGAACAGTATTTATCTGAAATGAAATATTTGTAAAATATGTCTTCATCTTTGATAAATTTAAAGAATCCTTTGCAAATAAAAGTATCATTTCTGATAAGTTTATTTTCCAAAAATAAAAATTTAGTACTGACATAGCTTTGAATGATATACTGTATAATGTTGTAAGGCTTTTATTTCACATAAATGCTGATCTTTGATCCTTCTATTCATCAAAGAATGCTGAAAAAATATTCAAAATATTACTGCTTTTGTGTACTTTGGATCAAATAAATGCAGGCTTGGTGAGCAGAAGAGACTTCTTTAAAAAAATTAAAACCTTACTGTTCAAAAACTGTTCACTGATAGGCTATATAGATTACATAAATGTTATATTGTAATTAGAGGTCGACCGATATATCGTCGGCCGATATATCGGGCGATATTTGTCATTTTTAATATATCGGCATCGGCCGATATCCGTGTTTAGTAGCCCGATTTTAAAGTCAGGCACGCGGCGGCAGCCCTGTGTTATTGGCGCGTGGAAGTGCTGCTGCAGCCACTGCATGTGAAGCACCCGAGCCAAAACTTTGGAAGATTCAACAACAGACCTGCGAGATAAAGGTAGTCAGAGAATTTCACTCTGTAAATGGAGTGGAGAAGTTGTCAGCTCTCACAAACACTGCAGCGTGATTGAGGGCTCGCTACTCCGGCCACAGACAGCACCGCTGAGAGACAGCTGTCCTGGAGCTGCCCAGAACAGTGAATGACATGTGTTCGGAAGCATGGTTTGATGCAGACAAAACCAGTTTTCCATCCAACTCATTTGTATTTAGGGATGTCAATATTTGATATTTCCATGATTGATGCCGCTTAAATTAACGACAAGTAATATGCTGCAAAATGCGCCTGCAGCGGTATTATTATTATGTGCAAAAGCCACTTGGAAAAAAAGCTTTCACCTGAATTAAAGGGGTTTTAGTATTAATAAAATGCTAGTAGCAGGACTGTAAAATGAATAAATGTGATTATGATCGCTTGATAAAATGAAGAGAGCGCCATACGCTTGAGATCATTTTACTTTGCTGAATGTTTCCTGTCAAGGAGACCGCTGAATGCTCTTTAAATGGTTTCTGGTGCTCGTTGTTGTATTTTGAAACGCAACTGCAATGTTTTCAAATGACACTATAGTAGTGGTGCAACGGATCATCATTGATCCGGATCCGCTCAGATCAATATCTTCAGTTCGGCATACGCTGACCCGGATTGATTTATGAAAAAAAAAAAAAAAAAAAAAAAATTGCGCATGTTCAGTCCACACTCAGTGATAATGCCGAGCGGAGGAGCTTGAACGCCTCGAGCATTTTGGCTTCCGGTCAGATATAATGATGAAGGAAAGAGGTTAGAGTGAAAAGATTGTGCCAGATCTTTATGAACAGGAGAAGAAAAAAGTTGTGGATGAGCTATCCTGAGCATCCTCTGTTGCGCTGACGACAGGACGGGTGGACGCCCAGGGGACGGAGAGCTCTGTGATGATAACTGCTCACTTCATCACAGCAGACTGGGAGATGAGAAGTCCTTATTATTATGTTAAAAGAAGATATTATGCCATGTGCACTAAGTCCATACGAGGACGAGCGAGCTGGTTTGACTAGATGTATTTGGAGGTTATTGCTCACGCCTCGCTCTGCACATATCCAAATGTTTCCATATTCGCAATGTATCTGAATGTTAAACTATAATATTTTTTTAATGTAAACTAGACGGAAAAATCATCCTCTTCACATGAGCAAAACGCCCTTTGCATAACAGCAGAGAGGACCGGTATAGGGTGTATTTAAACTGACCAGTGTAACTTTTAAATGTTTGGTTGACTCTACTTTATTTTAATAATGAACAGACTGCATGTAAGTTCGAAATTAGAAAGCACTTTAGATGTTCTGTGTAATTTATACCAAACACAAATGTTGCTGGTTGCTAGTGTCTTTGCAGCACCACTGTTATTTATTTTTTATATTTTTCAGTTTAATTGATTTTTATTTCTAAAATTGTATTTATTTAAATGTATATTTAAGTTTACATTTATGTTCCAACAAACTTGAAAAATTCTACTTGATAAATGTAAATGCTCTAAAACTTTTATGTAAATGATTGACATATATATATATATATATATATATATATATATTACCTGTTTTATATATTTAATACTTGGTCAGTTTATTAATTTGTTTGGTTAACTTTGGATACATTTTTTTTTTTTTTTTAATACAGCTGAGTGCACTAAATTAAGATGAATGAAGAGATGGTTCAAGTCAGTGCTCAATAAATTATGATAGGTTTAGAAAAATGTGTTGTGCATCCACTTATTATTAGTGTGACATTTTAGCATGCAAATCAAGAGGAAAACTCCAAGATATCGCCCTAAAAATCGGTAGCACATATCAGCCATCGGCTGACCCTGACCTCTAAACATTGGCATCGGCTATAGAAAAACCCATATCGGTCGATCTCTAATTGTAATGTTTTATATTATATTATAATGTTTTATATATGTATATATATATGTCTAGCTGTATCTACTGACTATAGCTACTGATCCTGAGAAAATGTAGAAAATTAGAGAGTGGCACAGCCACGAGCCAGCAAACACTGGCAGTTTGTGGGTCTCGATCCTACTACAGATGGTTTGTCAAAGACTTCGCCGAGTTGCAAAGCCCCTTCACAACCTGCTAAGAATACATGCCCCGATTTTACTGGACCCCTAAGAGCCAAAAGGCCTTTGATAAGTTAAAAGGGGCTGTTCACTACAACCCAGGGGCACAGATAGGATTTTGGGATTTTGGGGACCAAGCTGTCCAGCAGTCAAATTTTTTCTGTCCAGAAAATCACCAGCACAGTCATAGACTACAGTATAATTGCATTTAAAAAAAAAATAATATCATAGAAAAGGTCTTTATTTTTTGTAACTTAATTCAAAAAAGAATTCATTCATTCATCTAGATTCATTGTACACAAACTGAAATATTTCTATATTTTTTTTGTTTTAATTCTGATGGTTACGATTACAGCTTAAGAAAATAAAAAAATCAGTATCTCAAAAATTTGAATATTCTATTTTGAGCTTGACTCACTTGATTAATTTTGAGTATAAATACAGGGTACCTCCTGGGCTAATTTAGAACATGCAACCACAATTAAGGGAAAGACTACTGACTTGACAGTTGTCCAGAAGACGATCATCAACATCCTCCACAAGGAGGGTAAGCCACAGAAGGTCATTGCTGAAAGGGCTGGCTGTTCACAGAGTGCTGTATCAAAAATATATTCATAGAAAGTTGACTGAAAGGAAAAAGTGTGGTAGGAAAAGGTGCACAAGCAACAGGGATGACCACAGCCTTGGGAAAATTATCAGGAAAAGCCGATTCAAGAACTTGGGAGAGTTTCACAAGGAGTGGACTGAAGCTGGAGTCAGCATATCAAGAGTCACCATACTTAGACGCTCTTCAGGAAAAGAGCTTCAGCTGTCACAATCCTAGAACCAAGCCACTCCT
Organism: allo-octoploid hybrid of Carassius auratus x Cyprinus carpio; assembly: GCA_024542945.1. NCBI lineage: Eukaryota > Metazoa > Chordata > Actinopteri > Cypriniformes > allo-octoploid hybrid of Carassius auratus x Cyprinus carpio. The sequence continues at coordinate 26,154,593 of CM045073.1, read as the reverse complement.
GAACCAGAGAATAATGTCAGAAGCATTTCAACTGGGGTAAGGAGAAAAGAACTGGACTGTTGCTCAGTGGTCCACAGTCCACTTTTCAGATGAAAGTAAATTCAGCATTTCATTTAGAAATCAAGGTCTAGTGTCTGGAGGAAGACTGAGAGGCACAGAATTCAAAGTCCAGTGTGAAGTTTCTGAAGTGATAGATGATTTGGGTGCGTGGACGTCTGCTGGTGTTGCTCCATTTTGTTTTATCAAGTCTAAAGTCAATGCAGCCATCTACCAGGAGGTTTTGGGAGGACTTCCATCTTCCATCTGCTGACAAGCTTTATGGAGATGCTGATTTCCAATCTTCCAGCAGGACGCTAGCACCTGCCCACAGTGACACAACCACTTCCAAGTGGTTTGCTGACCATGATACTATTGTGCTTGATTGGCCAGCCAGCTCACCTGACCTGAACCTCAGAGAGGATCTATGGGGTATTGTGAAGAGGAAGATAAGTAACATCTGACAAACAATACAGGGAGCTGAAGACACTATCAAATCAACCTGGGCTTTAGTAACACCTCAGCAGTGCCACAGGCTGATTGCCTTCATGCCACCACACTGAAGCCCAGGTTGTATTTGAGTATTGAGTGCACAATTAAACCTACTTTGGATTACAATTTTCATTTTTCTTTCAAAGTTTCCTACTTTTATTTTTTCTTAGCTGGAAGTCACCATCAAAATTAAAACAAAAAACTCTTGAAATATTTCATTCTGTGTGCAATGAATCTAGAATATAAGAAAGTTAGCCTTTTTAATTAAATTACAAAAATAAAGAACTTTTCCATGACATTAAATTTTTTAGATGCACCTGTATAAGATCACTATGGTCACCGCTACAGGCACAAGTGAGGAAGCTACCAGCCCTCAGAGTACCCGGGTCAGGAGTCATAGCACACACACACACACACACACACACAGAGAACATAAACGCCAGTGGCAGCACCATCGTCCAACAGAACAGCTGTAGTGAGAAGGTGGGTACAAAGTAATGGTTAGATTATTATTGTGCTTCAGCCTGCATCTGCCCTAACCCCATTCTCTTAGCACCAAAACAAACACACCCATACACCAACAGGACCTGTTACGGTGGCAGAGAGCTAAACGTGCTGCAAATGACAAAAATCCCTGCAAATTATGAAAACATCTTCATCAGTTTGACAACACGTGCTGCAAATACTCACAATACAAACAAATAAAGACAATTTAAATTTAAAATTATATTTAACCATAAAGCGACAAACATGGCTGGGACATTATTTATCAATGTTTGCTCTGAAAATATCTTTATTTTAACAATCCTGGTCATAAGCACTATTCGGACGGACTAGTTTTCTAAACTACGCTTGAGTTTCGATTCTTACCACCTGACGCCTGTGATTTTCATGTACCAATTCGGACGGGACTAACATCTCCGTTTATTACAGAGGTGGGAGGGTCTGATTAGTGCATCTGGCTCACAGAGATCACGCTCGCTGTATCGGCATTGCATTCATTCAGAATGATTGCCTTAGTATTATTCAACAATAAATACTAAATGGCTAGTATAACAAAACCATGTTAATGTGTGGTTCCTTTAGTTTAACTTGTTTACCTTTCCTTTTTTTTTTTATTAAATGTAATTAAAACGTATGTAACTGAGTACATAAATGAAGCGTGAGTAATCTTACCTGATGCTGATATTACAATAGCCGGTATTAACAGTTTACTGATCTTGCTCTTGATTTTATTATTTTCTATTTTTTTATTATTATTTATTTGCCGCTAAGCAAATATATCAAACATCCGGTAAGAGCATCTACGGTAATTCACGCTGGCCAAAACACATAAGGAAACGCTGAAATAAAATATCACCGGCAATCACAGACATTCGATTCGGACGGGATTAGTTTCTCAGAGGATAACTGAGTTTGCTGAAAACGGTAGGTAATTTGCTCTGGAATTATCACAGAGGTTGTGTGAGAAAAACACAGACGGCAGATCTCGGACGGATTAAAATCACCAAGCACGCCTGTGAAACACAGATTTCTCTAACGCACCCCTGTAAAACTAGTCCCGTCCGAATAGGGCTATAGATTCCTTAGCTTAATTTTTTTAAATGGATATTATTAGCCTAAATAAGCTGACTAAATATACAATTACTGTAACTGTGAAAGGTTATGTAAGCTGGCTAACTTACTTTACAACTTACCTTACAAAACTAAACATAGCCTATGGTTTTACTATTGAAATGAATTAATTAAATACATTTATTATATTAAAAAAGCAAACAAAAAATTGTTACTGTAATCATTAACAAATTAACCATGGATTTACTACTCTAACCCTAGTTGAACCATGGTATTTGTACAACTATGGTTATACAAATGGTAATCAATACTCAAAAATAAAAAACCTTGATTAAAATATGAAAGATACAAATTAAACAAAATTTTCAGATACAGCAGGTTTACTTAAAATATTTAACATCTCTTTTGGTTATCATTATAATGAAATGGAAAGGTACTTAATTAATAATGCTGTCCCTTTAAGATGAAAGGCATGCATGTAATACTGACACATTCAGTTTTCCACCTGTTCACATTCAATTAATGTCTTAATCCATAACTGTATTTATGGAAATATGCAACCATAGAGCTGCAACTAATGATTATCTTTTCTGTCGAACTAATCTAACGATTATTTTTTCAATTAGTCGACTACTCTAACAATAATTTTATTAAAAGTACAACTTGTAATATAATTTCTCAACCTTTATTAATTAAAAAAAAATACTTCAATGTGGTTGAAGTTTTACAGTATACAAAAATAAAGAGGCAAAGAAAATTATTTTACTATGGTAAATATGAGTTAACGATAGCTTTATAATTAAACCACAGTAATCACAAATTAACAGTTGTCTGAGGACCATGAAATGTTCTTTAGCATCACAAAACATAAAATGTAGTGATCGTCTGCAATGGTTTATTTCCATAATAGGTAACACAGGTCACAAGTTAACATGGTCACATTTCCTTGATTCAGCAGCTGCACGATGTGCGCAGAGTCTTGTCTTGAATCCAGAGATATGGAGCTGATTTGGTGTAGAATGGTAGCTCGGTGGTTCGTGACTGTCACCTCCACGCCGCTTTTAATGCTTGTTTGAAACCGCGCAACACAGACTTACTTTATTTTTAATTTTTTTTTATCCTACTTACTTCAGCCACTACAGGTGATCATACCAATAACTTGTAATCCTTACAAGAATATCAGAATCATGCAATGAGCAAGTCTGCGTTATTAGACATTTAATAATATCACATCAGTTTGTGCTTTTAGAATCGCCAAATCTGCTGCTGTTGTTCCATCACATCTGCAGCGGACACCTGAACTCAGGAAGTTGGTCACCAGATAACACGGTAACTAGCTTAAACCAGCGGGCAGGGTTTCATATTTTTGAAGCACCCTGGGTCGCCATTGCTAGTGGACCCACCTGCTGTTAGCATTCCATTGACTTCCATTCATTTTGGCCACTTTGACAGTGAATAACTTTACATCTGAGGCGCTTGAAAGACCTCATTTGTCCATTAATTATTTCTAAAGAAACAGGAAAATGTATAAAGGCTCCATTACCTTGTATCTTATGTTATGGTCCCAGAAGCAGTTTTTGTAAAAAACAAATAGGCTAACGCATTGCATCATAAATAGAGAACTCTCTGTCGCATGCAGTAGAGAAATTACCGTATGGAAAGGAGGAGAAGCTCGAGACAATCTTTTAATGTCTATGAGGCAATCGAGGGGACACGGAGGCATAAAGTCAAGGGAGATAATTAATCAGAATACTTAGGTTTCATAGACAATTGGACAAGCTTTGGGGCAGACCTGACCTGTTTAAAAGAGATGGTCTTCATCCCTCCTGGGGTGCCACTCTTCTCTCTAGAAATATGGCAAATAGTCTTAGAGTTTATACTTGACTCAACCGGGCCCAGGTCAGGAAGCAGAGAGACTGGCTAAACCGACCGTCTGCTAGCTGCCTCCGTCACAGAGGTCAGTTAATTCTCAGCACATAGAGACTCTTTCACCTAGATATCACACTATAAAGACTGTGTCTGTTCCCCAAACTAGAAAATACAAAAAACGCCCAAACCAAGTTAAGGTTAACAATTTAACTGAGGTTCAACAAATAAAAAACAAATGCAATATGGATAGACAAATGATAAAGATTGGCTTATTGAATATCAGATCCCTTTCTACTAAAAACACTTTTGTAAATAATATGATCACTGATCAAAATATAGATGTACTCTGCTTGACAGAAACCTGGCTAAAACCTGATGATTACATTATTTTAAATGAGTCCACCCCCAAGATTACTGTTATAAACACGAGCCACGCCTAAAAGGCAAAGGGGAGGAGTTTTTCAATTTATAACAACATTTTCAGGATTTCTCAGAGGGCAGGCTTCAAGTATAACTCGCTTTGAAGTAATAGTGCTACATATAACATTATCCAGAGAAACAAATGTTAATGATAAATCCCCTGTCATGTTTGTACTGGCTACTGTATACAGGCCACCATACAGACTTTATTAAAGAGTTTGGTGATTTTACATCCATAGTGCTAACTCACTGGGGAGCTAGGGGAGCTCGCTCCCTTAATAAGACATGGGCTCCCTGAAAACAGAAATCTGAAATTTTGGGGTCTCAAAAATACTGACAATGTGAATATTTTAAGTGCAATTTCAGTTTTGTAATGTGATTATGATGGCAAAAATATTATTCATTCATGCATGACGCTCATTAAAACCTAATTAACTTCAATAAAGATTACAGAGTGTGTGGGGCTGCACTGCAAATTCCACATGTTAGTATGTCATAGGTTCAGTAGAAAAAATAAAAGTTGGAGGCCATTTATCGTGCAAAAGTCCTTCCATTATGCAGTTATAGCATCATAGCTAGGGCAAAAGAAAACAAGGTAGTTCAATTAATTTTGGTTTTATTAAGAAATTGTGTAGTGATGACGCATCGACTGATTCACCTGCTGCAAGCACTGGTAAACCCTCAAGCCAAGCCCACTGTGAAAACGCATGAAGCTGAAGAAAAGTAATCTCTGGGATCCTAACCCTCTTGCTTTCTTGCTTCGAGTCCTCTCGCTAAACTGGAACAGCCAGCAGTGGAGAGACTGGAAGAGCCAATATACATGGCTGTGTGTTAAGGATGGAAGCTTGGGTGCATCACTTTGTAACGCTTGTGTCAGGAGGGAAAAATATGTATACTTTACTTCTAAAATCAATATTATTAGAGATAAAATTGCAACCATTCAGCCGTCAGCTACAGCATCACATTATCACAGTATCACATCAGACCAATCTCGAATCTCCCTTTTCTGTCCAAGATACTAGAAAAGGTGGTATCCTCAAAATGATATTCCTTCTTAGAGAAAAATGGTATATGTGACAGGGTATCTGCACATTTTGATCAACAAATTTAATGACTTTTAAGACCTTTTAAGACCTTCAAGAATTAAAATTAAGACCATTACCACGCAAAAATATATATATAAAAGGACACTCGACAAAGCTGTTCAGGTTAACAAAGCACATTTGTATTTGAGCAACAGTGCAAATAATCAGTGCATATTTGTCCTTGCCACAACTAAATGTTTTTGCACATTCGAGTCAGGGAACATTGCCCTGAAGACGGTGCTCACGCTCTTCATTGGACGATAGGAGTGATGTCGGCTAATCGGTGCAAAACCCACAGCATTTCGCCTTCAGTGTAGTGGTTGGGAGAATGTACCGAAGGCATTACTTGTACTGGGACCCAAAGACACCAACGCGGTGTAACGTTAGCCTTTGAAGTAGATACCGATGCTGCAAACAACTGAATGGGGACAGTTGTTGCCTGACTGTCGGCATAGCCTTGTTGCTTTCTCCCTTTCATATAGTGCACCAAGGGCTCTGCAGCCCATTGTTCCTAATTGTATCGCTTCTTGCAAAGTCTGCAACGCGACTTCGATTCGACATTTTTGTAACCAGCCGATATTTCTCATCATCGAGCCTGTTATCATTAAACCTACACTTCCCATCTTGGCTTTGGCCTGTCACGCTCATAGCTGGAACACTTCTTCGCTCTGTTTCTATGACAGGCCTAGGGGAAAACACTGCCCCTAAATGAAGTATGATGCCTGTGCTATAGGCACACGCCATACTTACTTTTGCTTACTTTAGACAGGGACGCGCTGGTGAAGCATGGTATCGCTAGCATGGAAAATAGTTTTTCCGATATCTTTCTTTCATACTGCCCAGATGAAATTGAATGCCTCAGATGAAATTTAATGACACTTTTCAAAATTTAGAAATTTAATACATTTTAAGACCTTAAAAACGTATATTTTATTTAAGACGCTTTAATACTTTTAAGGATCCGGAGACCCTGTGTGAGGATTTCCAGTCAGGATGTAGACCGTATCATAGTACTGAGACTGCTCTCCTTAGAGTTACAAATTACTGAAACACACCAATGTAAAAAAACTAATGGAATGCATAGTCGATATAAAAAAACTGGATGACGAGTAATTTCTTACTGCTAAATTCAGAAAAACAGAGGTGTTAATTATAGGACCTAAAAACTCTGCTTGTAATAACCTAGAACACTGTCTAAGACTTGATGGTTGCTGTCGATTCTTCACATCAGTTAGAAACCTAGGTGTGCTATTTGATCGCAATCTTTCCTTAGAAAGCCACGCTTCTAGCATTTGTAAAACTGCATTTTTCCATGTCAAAATATATCTAAATTACGCCTATGCTTCTCAATGTCAAATGCAGAAATGTTAATCCATGCATTTATGACCTCAAGGTTAGATTATTGTAATGCTTTATTGGGTGGTTGTTCTGCACGCTTAGTAAACAAACTACAGCTAGTCCAAAATGCAGCAGCAAGAGTTCTTACTAGAATCAGGAAGTATGACCATATTAGCCCGGTCCTGTCCACACTGCACTGGCTCCCTATCAAACATCGATAGACGAGTGAACCGGCGACGCCTGGACCTAAGTTAACTTCCGGTCTGTGTTGTGTATATCGGTCTGGCTGCGTGCCATCTACAAACGCAGTTAAAGTCAAGGTGATGAGTAGACTGAAGTTGGGCTCAGGTGGTTGTGTTCGGATGTGTTTCCCATACATTTATTTATTTTGGAGACTCGCCACAATTTTAAAACTGATCGATTTTCAAAAGGCTTCCTTAAATAAACAAGAGTAACGTAACGTAACGTAACGTAACGCACTGCACGCTTAATAATAATAATTCCCTTACATTTATGTTTAAATATCTAAACGAGGCACGGTGTTTTATATCGCTGTATTTCTGAAAGAAGACTTGCATGTTATATGCCTGATAAAGCAGCTGTGAGTAGCTCTGCTTTGTTTACAGCTGTTACTGGGAAACCTCTATTTCTCGGCTTTATGTCTATGCTTTAAAACATCTCCTGCTGGCAAATAATGAATTAGCATTTTCATTAAGTCCGCCTGATCCACACAGAAAACACATTTTGTTTGTTATCAAAAAATATCTACTCTAGAGGGACTTGGCTGTTGTTATTGATTCTATTTGGAGTCTACCGAAGTTAGTTGGTCCACAAAAGCGTTCAGCGCATTAACGCTTGTTTATGTTGATGCCGTTGAAACCGTCCTATAGATTTTAAAATATTGCTTATTACTTATAAAGCCCTAAATGGTTTAGCACCTCAGTATTTGAATGAGCTCCTTTACATTATACTCCTCACGTCCCACTACGTTCTCAAAACTCAGGCAATTTGATAATACCTAGAATATCAAAATCAACTGGGCGGCAGATCCTTTTCCTATTTGGCCTAAACTCTGGAATAACCTACCTAACATTGTTCGGAGGCAGACACACTCTTGCAGTTAAAATCTAGATTAAAGACCCATCTCTTTAACCTGGCATACACATAACATTCTAATATGCTTTTAATATCCAAATCCATTAAAGGATTTTTAGGCTGCATTAATTAGGTAAAATGGAACCGTAAACACTTCACATAACACCCTATGTACTTGCTACATCATTAGAAGAATGGCATCTACGCAATATTTGTCTGTTTCTCTCTTGTTCCGAGGTCACCGTGGCAACCAGATCCAGTCTGTGTCCAGATCGAGGGTCACTGCAGTCGCCGGATCCAGTATCATCCAGACCAGATGGTGGATCAGCACCTAGAAAGGACCTCTACATCCCTGAAAGACAGCGGAGACCAGGACAACTAGAGCCCCAGATACAGATCCCCTGTAAAGACCTTGTCTCAGAGGAACACCAGGACAAGACCACAGGAAACAGATGATTCTTCTGCACAATCTGACTTTGCTGCAGCCTGGAATTGAACTACTGGTTTCGCTGGTCAGAGGAGAACTGGCCCCCAACTGAGCCTGGTTTCTCCCAAGGTTTTTTCTCCATTCTGTCACCGATGGAGTTTCGTTCCTTGCGCTGTGCCTCTGGCTTGCTTAGTTGGGGTCACTTCATCTACAGCATATCGTGACTTGATTGCAAATAAATGCACATACACTATTTAACTGAACAGAGATGACATCTCTGAATTCAATGATGAACTGCCTTTAACTGTCATTTTGCATTATTGAGACACTGTTTTCCAAATGAATGTTGTTCAGTTGCTTTGACGCAATGTATTTTGTTTAAAGCGCTATATAAATGACTTGACTTTCACACTCGCCTTCTCTGGAAGATTCGGTGGTGATTCAGATTTCTCTTGGCACAGCTATTAGAAGACTTACAATTGTCAGACAGGTTGCTCACTTGACATCAACGCCATCAAGCTCAGTTTGAGTCTGCACATTGCACAAGATGTAAACAGTGTGACGCGTCGATGCATTTCACACACGCCAACGTATTTTGTAGTCAATGTAATTGATGATGTCGACGCGCGTTGCAGCACTTCTACACAATAGACATTTGGACATCTGTGTTTGTATTTGAATGCTGAGAACTGATTCTAGTACAACCTGCCATCACTGGCTTTACTTCTTCATTTTCTGGGTGGACTACTGAAGAACTGCATACTGCCCAAGCAGCGGATTCTGATATGGCTCCCATCAAGAAGTGGATGAAGGATAGCATGGAACAACCCTCTTGAGTAGATATATCAGTCACGCGGCAATGAAAGCCTATTGGAGTCAGTGGCAAAGACTGTTCCAAAAGGATGACATTCTGTTATGACGTTACTTATAAATGAGGGCCCTGAGATTTACCACCAGATTATCCTGCTGTGAGTTTTCCGGAAAGATGTCATGCACCAGATGTGTGAGGGGCTAGTGGGTGGACATTTCGTTGTATTATTGGTACAAAATGTGAGTAGATGTTTCACTTAGTTGTTGCACATGCACCAGTTGTGCTGCAAATGCTCAACCATTAAAGAGGCCTCAAGCACCCATGTGTACCATGCAGTGGGTGTACCCTGCCCTATGACCAGGCTGTTACTCTGGCAGAGGTTATAGTCGCTGAATGGGTCTGCTGTCATGGGGCACCACTTACCCTCTGTAGTGACCAGGGTACCAATTTTGAATTGGAGGTCTTCCAAACAATGTGTGAGCTGGTCGACATTGACAAGATCTGTACAACCCCTTATGACCTCAGTCAGATGGGCAAATCAAGTAATTTAATACCACTCTGCAGAAAATCCAGCCACAACCTCTGAACGATGCCACTGGGAATGGGATCTTATGGTTCCCCTATGCTGTGATGGCTTAAAAGTGGCCAAGCACAGTTTGACTGGATTTACCCCAGACATGATGCTCTTCAGAGATAATGGAGCCCACTGACCTGGTTGCAGGAAAGCCCCCAACACACACACTGACTCAATCATTCCCACAATATGTGGTTCAGATGAGACAAAGGTTGAAGTTGGTACATCAAGTTGCAAGTGATGCACTAGGCCAATAAGTGGAGCAAGCTAAAAAGCAGTATCGACAAGAGAGCAGCCAAGACACACTAAAGTGTCACTTCATCTACAGCGATATCATTGACTTGACTGCAAATAAATGCACAGACAATATTTAAACTGAACAGAGATGATATCACTGAATTCAATAATGAACTGCCTTTAACTATCATTTTGCATTATTGACACACTGTTTTCCTAATAAACGTTGTTCAGTTGCTTTGACGCAATGTATTTTGTTTCAAGCTATATAAATGAAGGTGACTTGACTAAAGAGTTTGTGATGTGGTGTGTTGCCTTGTAAAGGAAACTAAGCAAGTGAAAACAAAATCAGGAAGTTTCTCCCCAACAATGATGGTCCTTACTTTATCCAGGGACATCTGGATGACTTAGTGTAGCAGATCCAGAGAACCCGAGACCAAAGTAAAAGTCGTTCACCATGACATGCTCAAGCCATAACATTCTCGGCAACCCCTGGAGAACAGCTGGGTGTCTAAAGACTCAAGTTTGGCCACCTCAGGAAGTTCCTGTCCCAGACCTGGGAGTCAGTGGAGCTGAACTTGACTTGGATCAGTCTTGTCTTTTCACGTAAGAAACCAGAAATTTCAGAGGCCCAGACAGTGTGCCGATGACAGAGCAGGACACAGAGGATGATCAGTGGAGAGAATTTAACAGGGACTGTTATCAGCCAAATGAGGGGTAGACGGCAAGTCTTTTGTTGACTGCAAACGAGTTTTTTTTCTTTTCATTTCGGCACAGCTCTGGTGGTGGAAGGAGTTCTCTGACTGCACAATACATTCACACGAGCTGCAGTTACATTGGATCATTATATTTTGAATGCTATATCGTATTTTTCGGACTATAAGTGGCATCTGAGTATAAGTCGCATCAGTCCAAAAATATGTCATGATGAGGAAAAAAACATATATAAGTCGCACTGGACTATAAGTCGATTTATTTAGACCCAAGAACCAAGAGAAAACATTACAATCTACAGCCGTGAGAGGGCTCTATGTTTTCAGTGTAGACTACAGGAGCACTCAGCAGCATAGAGTGCCCTCTGCTGTAGACAGTAATGTTTTCTATTGGTTCATTTCTCTTAGTTCATTTCTCTTGGTTCATGTCAATGTAATTTTGATAAATATGTCGCACCTGACTATAAGTTGCAGGACCAGCCAAACTATGAAAAAGTGCGACTCATAGACCATTTAAAAGGCACTAAACAGAATATGAAACAGCTGACAAAGTAAAATGACCCCAAAGTAGCCTACAACAGGGCACACAGTTAATTTTATCAAATGATAATCACATCTATTTATTTGACAATCCTGCTACTAGCCTTTATTTAGACTAAAACCCCTTTATTTCGCTCAGGGAGCTGGCTTTTTGAGTGCAATTTGCACATCCTGTCATTCTGGTGAATATGTCAATGCAATAGACACATTTTGCAGTTAACGATTAATTAAATGACAATCGATCCGGAAATTATCTTTAAACCAAAACAATAGAGATTTGCAAAACGCTCATGTAGTCACAAAGTGACCCTCATTTTTCTCCCTGTAATTTCTCTTGCACTACACATTATCTATGGAAGGACAAAATAGTTCATGATCATACTCATTGTTTTATTATGAAAAATAATAAGTAACAAACCTCCTCCATCACTTCCTGTTTTGTCTTCTCACTAAGATCAGAATCCTGATTCTTTCCCAGCATAACATTACTCAGATCACTCACTGAAAATACCAGAGACACAAAAGAATCCAATAAGAAACACTGCATAATCATCAGTGAACATTAAAATAATTTTCTATAGAATTAAACATTCTATAGAAATAACAGATTTAACACAGACATTAATTAATGTTATAAAAATATAATAATAATAATACAATAATAACTGTAGGCACCTGGGGCCCGTTCTTCGATCGCGCTAACTCAGTTAGCTGGATTTGAATGTTGACGATTTGGCGTGATCTTGGATCGCTTTGGTTCTTCGAAGCTCATCCCGGAGCTGCTGTCATAGCAACAGGTCCGTAAGCTTAAACCTGCTCGGGAGCAGCTTATTTCATGTAAACAGGATTAGATCGCTTCTTTTCAACCAGAACTGATACTCAAAATATGTCTGCTACCACCGCTACTTAATTACAAGAGTATCGTATCTGATCCAGGGACAATTATTTAAAATAATAATCATTAAAAAAATATTTACAAATAATATAAAAATGCTGTGTAGTCCATAACAGCCTACTAGACAGCCAGTTTTACTCACTGAAATATTTATTTGTCATAAAATTATTACTTCAAAATTGTATTAGAGTCGCTACCACATGCTATACAGATAATAGAGTCGCATGATGATGATTTATGCGGGCTTGATGGAGCGCAGGAGATGCAGATAACATGATAGTGACCCTTAAGAAAGTTTCATTTATGCTGTCACGTAACAAATCTGTCCAAATATAAAATGTAATGAATAGATAATTTCTACATTGAAATAAAATGTAAAGACTGCACAACTATTATAAATTGTAATCTAAATAATTGGGAATCATGAAAAAATTATAAAAAAATAAAAACATGTATCTATATCTGTTTCATGTATCTATTATAACAGTTATGTAGTTTTGTTTGCTTGGCTGTTTCCTTATAAAAGTCCATAAATTTGTCAAGTTTTTCGTCAGGTGTCGTTTGAAATTATATGACGTCATTACATTGCCGTCTTGCCACCAGCCAATCACTGCACTGCTGATCATGGTTTCGAGTATCGATACATATCCCCTTTTAAACAAACACATGAACGCGCAATTATCTCATAACTCAATCGAGTGATACTAATCCTACACAACAGGTGTGTTTGAAGAACCAATTAGCGGATCATGATTAGCCGATGATATCATCTTGGATGTGTCATTTGATCTCGGATGTAATAGCGACTACGAAGAACAGGCCCCAGATCTGTACGGACTAAACTATATATATATATATATATTCTTTTTTTTTTGTTTGTTTAGTTTAGTTTTAGTAAATCTCAACATATTGAGACTAATCATTATTTTCATTTTAGGGTAACCTATACTTTAACAGTTACAACACAAAGGCCCGGTTTCAGAGACAAGTTTATTTCAGTTGAAACAGCTCAGACTTACCTTTAGTCTAGGACTAGACCTAAGCCTTGTCTGTGAATCAGGGAAGATTACAACACATAAATGTTAAACATCTTAATATCATGCCAGCGATTTCATTTACTTACTGGTAGGACGTTCCAATTCTGGACTGTGTCTGTCTTGCTGCTAGAGAAGAAAATCACAAACATACAGAGAAAGAGAGCGGGTTATCCATTATAAATGATTTCTAAAAGCCTACATTTACTGAAAGCTGTGACTTCACAATGTTTGTATTTACCAAATAATTGAGTTCAGAACAGTGTGCTGATGAGTACAGATCATTGAGATCAACACTCATTTGATTGGTAACTATTATTTTCCTTATCTTCAGAACATCTACAGTGTGACAAAATTACACTTCAACATAATGATATATAGCCTACATACAAACACTAATAAATGGGTAATAATAATAAAAAGAAACCTCAAAATGAAATATTAATAAATGGGCAATAAAAGAAACCTCATGCTGAAGGTTAGTTACTTCCTGGTGTCCAATGGATTAAACATAAATATAAGAGCGCAGTTAAATATCATTTAATAAACGACTATATGTTTGCTAATATTTCTTATATACGTAATAAATCAAGGAAACGTGGCTAAATTTATTTGTATCCAATTTGTTTCTTACCTGACGCCATCTTTACAAGCGGGTCAAGTTGGTTTTGTTTTCGATATTCGTGACACATTCAGCGGTAAACGCCAATAACTCCAAAACGAATTGCCCTAAAAAATCTAAGCGGTGTGACCGCCAAAAGGGCAAAGCTGATCATGTTTCACAGCCTTCTTTTCTATATTTTCCCTCGATATAATAAGCACGGCCCTGTGCAAGTCGTCGCAATGTGCAGAAAGCCGGGAGATAACGCTCTCAGAGTCAGCAGTGCCTTCAGTTAGGGACCGTGGGGAAAGTGCAAACTTTCTTCGTTTTTGCTATAGCTCAGTAGGTGTTTTGTAATAGCTTTTAGTTAATGAAACCAGTGTCAATCAATAGTGGGGAGAGTGGACATTTTAACAACCTTTCTTTTTACCACTACTGGTAGAAAGAGAATTGCATGTCCAAAATTAACCCTCTTATTGTAACAACTTTCTACAGCAGGAAGATAGAGAGATGAAACCAGTGTTAATCAATAGAGGGAGACAGTGGATATTTTTCACATCCTTTCATTTTACCCCAAGTGGCTGATTAGGGAATTACATGTCCAAAATGAACCTTCTTTTGTAATAACTTCTACAGCAGTGAGACAGAGACATGAAAACAGTGTCAATCAATAGACGAGGACAGTGGACATTTTCACAACCTTTCTTTTACCCTACTGGTAGAAAAGGGAATTGCATGTCCAAAATTAACCTTCTTTTTGAAATAACTTTCTACAGCAGTGAGACAGGTACATGAAACCAGTGTCAATCAGTAGAGGGAGAGAGTGGACATTTTCACAACCCTGAATTTTACCCCTACTGGTAGAAAGGGAATTGCATGTCCAAAATGAACATTCTTTTGTAATAACTTTCTACAGCAGGGAGACAGAGACATGAAACCACTGTCAATCAATAGAGGGGACAGTGGCCATTTTACAACCTTTCTTTTACCCCTACTGGTAGAAAAGGGAATTGCATGTCCAAAATGAACATTCTTTTGTAATAACTTTCTACAGCAGGGAGACAGAGACATGAAACCACTGTCAATCAATAGAAGGGGACAGTGGACATTTTTCACAACCTTTCTTTTACCCCTACTGGTATAAAGGGAATTGCATGTCCAAAATTAACCTCCTTTTGTAATAACTTTCTACAGCAGGAAGATAGACACATTGAACCAGTGTCAATCAATAGAGGAGAGATTGGATATTTTTCACATCCTTTCATTTTACCCCAAGTGGCTGATTAGGGAATTGCATGTCCAAAATTAACCTTCTTTTGTAATAACTTTCTACAGCAAAGAGACAGATACATGAAACCAGTGTCAATCAATAGTCGGGGACAGTGGACATTTTCACAACCTTCTTTTTACCCCTACTGGTATAAAAGGGAATTGTATGTCCAAAATTAACATTCTCTTTGTAATAACTTTCTACAGCAGGGACACAGAGACATGAAACCACTGTTAATCTATATGAGAGAGAGGGGATATTTTTCCATATGACTCGATGCGTTATATTCTGAGGCTTCAGATGGAGTTCAGATGTCCTGAAGAATTCTTTTTGTAGTAACATTCTACAGCAGGAAGATAGAGACATGAAACCAGTGTCAATCAATGAGGGAGAGAGTGGACATTTTTCACAACCTTTTCATTTTAACCCTGTGAAGAAAGAAAGTCATAAACATCTGGGATGACAGAGGTCAGTAATTGGTGATAGAATTTTCATTTATGGGTGAACTATCCCTTTGAAGATGTCAGGGCTGGTAGAAATGGAGCAGTGGAAAAACAGGGTCTGGGTCCAAGTGCAGGGAATAAATTACTTTTAATAAATGAGAACAAAAAGGCCAACAAGGCAAAACAAAACAGAAACAAATCACGGAGACAAGAGCAGGCGCAGCCAAGATGCAAAAACACGAAGTATCCGGGAACACTTACAAATCACAATTTACATTACACAATTAATACAGTCTGACAGAGTGGTTAGAGAGTGGAGAATATACACTCATTGACAATGGGCACCAGGTGTGTGTGTGTAAGTGTGTGAGTGGATGAAACAGCTAGTGAGTGAAGGTAATGAGTCCGGGAGCAATTGAGAAACACAGGTGGAGCAACTAAACAATAATGAGGTAACAAGGTGGGTGGGATCAGAAAAGACAGGAGAGAGCACATGGCACCAAACAAACACAACACTCACAGAAGACAGTGACAGAAAGACATAAGACTGTGACAGAAGAGCAAGATGTGATGGAGAGGCTAGAAATATATTGAAACAGAATACAAGAATGTGTTCAATTAATGAGTAGAGTCATAGAATTAATACAAACAACGTTAATGTTTTAAAGTCCACTTTATTTGTGTTGTCTATTCAGCTCACTGTCTAAAAGGACAATTAATCTTTTCAATTTTTTATTTTGGGCATTTATAGTTTTTCCTAGCAAATATTGATAAACTGTTATTTGTGACTAATTAGATTCATGAGAAAAAGTCCCACAAACATATTAATAGTATTTAAATTTTCATCCCAGATTTTATTTGCACTATTTTGTGCATTCAGTTGATCATAGTTAATGGCTCTATCAAAACAGAACAAATAATAATTAAACTTTTTTTATGGGAAAGCGAACTTTGCTGCCTCAAGTAAAATTACTCAAGTATTTTACACCTCTGTTAATATGTGTTTACTACTAATAAATGGCTAATATTCTATAAATATGCATACTTATAAGCAACTAGTTAATAGACTCTGAAATATAGTGTTACTAATTATTTTAATTAATTACATGTATTTAATTTGCATGAGTGAATAGTTATTTTATTTTATTGTGGTTTGGTTACTACATATTACTAATAAAGTGTTTTCACTTGAAACATGGTGATGGTAGTTCTTAAGATCTTAAACTTTTAAAGAACCTTATATTTTGTAGTTTCACACTGAAGCTAGGTTGTAGAAAAAGGTGCACATAGGGAGAAGATTCAGAAGGTATTTATTCCACATGACATAGGAAAAGGGTATCCACAGATAGCAGTCATCAGGAACTCCTAATATGGACAAAAGCTGGCCCAGCTATCACTGTATGAAACGCTTTTGTTTTCAAAGAAAACAGAAACTTTTGGAAACACGTACATTAAACATAATGATTACATAATATATATTTTTCAAGTCATCTCCAGTGTGATACATATGGCATTACAGTATAGAAACTATTCTGCCCTTATTAAAAGTGTTTGTAGTATTAAACAACTATTATTATTTGTTATTGTCCTTAAGTTATAGATTTATGTTTCAATTAAAAGCTAGAAATTAGACACAAAAAATTAAAGTTACCTATAGTATTCACTATGAGCTTTAAGTCTCTCTTCTGTCTACCAAGCCTGTATTTATTTGATCCAAAATACTTAAAAACATTAAAATTCAGAAATATTTCATTAGACTATTTAAAATAACTGTTTCTATTTGAATATATTTCAAAATGTCAAGCTTCAAGTCACCTTTATTTATATAGCACTTAAAACAAAAAGGGATTGCTTCAAAGTACCTGATCAACATTAACAGGAAAACTGTGTCAATAATGCAAAATGACAGTTAAAGGCAGTAATTTATTGAGATTTTAAAAGCTGATTTTTTTTATCATTATTACCCAGTTACACTAATCATGATGATATTCTGATTTGCTACTCAAAAAAAAAGCATATGATAATGTTAAACATGAGTAGGGTTTTTCAGGTTTTCGAAGAATAGAAAGTCTAGAAGAACAGTATTTATCTGAAGAAATATTTGTAAAATTATGTCTTTATCATCACTTTTGATAAATTTAAAGAATCCTTTGCTAAATAAAAGTATCTATTTCTATAATTTATTTTTCCAAAAATAAAAATTATACTGACACTAAGCTTTGGAACGATATACTGTATAATGTTGCTAAGGCTTTTACTACATAAATGCTGATCTTTGATCCTTCATTCATCAAAGAATGCTGAAAAAAAATATTCAAAATATTACTGCTTTGCTGTAATTTTGGATCAAATAAATGCAGGCTTGGTGAGCAGAAGAGACTTTTAAAAATTAAAACCCACTGTTCAAAAACTGTTCACTGATAGCTATATAGATTACACAGTTCATATTGTAATTAGAGGTCGACCGATATATCGCTTCGCCGATATATCGGGCCGAGATTATTATTTAAATATATCGGCATCGCCGAGCATCCGTGTTTAGTAGCCACCGGGATTTTAAAGTCAGGCACGCCGCATGGCAGCTCCAGCACATGCTGGTGGAAAGTGCTGGGTTGCAGCCACTGCATGTGAAGCACCCCGAGCCAAACTTTGGAAGATCTCACCAACAGACCTTAGATAAAGGTAGTCAGAGAATTTTACTCTGTAAATGGAGTGAGAAGTTGTCAGCTCACAAACACCGCAGCTGATTGAGTAGTCTACATTCACCACAGACAGCACTGGCCAAGAGACAGCTGTCCTGGAGCTGCCCAGAACAGTGAATGACATGTGTTCGGAAGCATGGTTTGATGCAGACAATAACCAGTTTTCCATCCAACTCATTTGTATTTAGGGATGTCAATATTTGATAATTTCCATGATTGATCGCCGCTTAAATTAACGATCAAGTAATATGCTGCAAAACGCGCTCTGCATGTATTATTATGTGCAAAAGCCACTTGGAAAAAGCTTTCACCTGAATAAAGGGTTTAGTATTAATAAAATGCTAGTAGCAGGACTAAAATTAAATAAATGTGATTATGATCAGCGGATAAAAATGAAGAGAGCTACCATAATGCTTGGAGATCATTTCACTTTGCTGAATGTTTCCTGTCAAGGAGACCGCTGAATGCACTTCTTTAAATGGTTTCGTGGTGCTCGTTGTTGTATTTTTGAAACCAACTGCAGCGCTTTCAAACGACACTATAGTGGTGTCTGGATCATCATTGATCCGGTGATCCGCTCAGATCAATATCTTCAGGTTCGCATAATGCTGCGACCCGCGATTTGATTTATGAAAAAAAAAAATTCGCGTACATGTTCAGTCCACACTCAGTGATAATGTCGAGCCGGGAGCTTGGAACGCTTCCGGAAAGCATTTTGGCTTCCCGGGTCAGATATAATGATGAAGGAAAGTAGTGTTAGAGAAGATTGTGCTGTGATCTTGGCGAACAGGAGAAGAAAAAGTTGTGGATGAGCTTATCCTGGAGCATCCTCTGTTGCTTGACGACAGATTTGGTGGACGCCCAGGGGACGTGAGCTCTTGTGATGATAACTGCTCACTTCCATCACAGCAGACTGGGAGATGAGAAGTCCTTATTATTATGTTAAAAAGAAGATATTATGCCATGTGCACTAAGTCCATAATGGCGATCTGTTTTGTGCCGGGGTTTGATCTAGATGTATTTGGAGGTTATTGCTCAATGCCTCCTCGCTCTGCAATATCCAAATGTTTCCATATTCGCAATGTATCTGAATGTTAAACTATAATATTTTTTTAATGTAAACCAGGACGGAAAAAATCATCCTCTCCTTCACATGAGCAAAAAACGCCCTTGTATAACAGCAGAGAGGACCGGTATAGGTGTATTTAAACTGACCAGTGTAACTTTTAAATGTTTACACCTACTTTTATTTTAATAATGAACAGGACTGGCGTATGTAAGTTCGAAATTAGAAAGCACTTTAGATAAATTCTGTGTAATTTATAATTAAAACAGACAAATGTTGCTGGTTGCTATAGTGTCTTTGCAGCACCAATTGTTATTTATTTTTATATTTTTCAGTTTAATTGATTTTTTATTTCTAAAATTGTATTTATTTAAATGTATATTTGTTTACATTTATGTTCCAACAAACTTGAAAAATTCTACTTGATAAAATGTAAATTTAAAACTTTTATGTAAATGATTGACATATATATATATATATATATATATATATATATATTACCTGTTTTATATATTTACTACTTGGTCAGTTTATTAATTTGTTTGGTTAACTTTGGATACATTTTTTATCACAGCCAAGAGTGCACCAAATTAAGATGAATGAAGAGATGGTTTTGCCAGTGCTCAATAAATTATGATAGGTTTAGAAAAAAAATGTGTTGTGCATCCACTTATTATTAGGTGTGACATTTTACATGCAAACGCGAGGAAAACTCCAAGACATCGGCCCTAAAATCGGTAGCACATATCAGCCATCGGCTGACCCTGACCTCTAAAACATTGGCATCGCTATAGAAACCTATATCGGCCCATCTCTAATTGTAATGTTTTTATATTATATTATAATGTTTATATATGTATATATATATGTCTAGCTGTATCTACTGACTATAGCTACTGATCCTGAGAAATGTAGAAAATTAGAGAGTGGCCACAGCCCACGAGCCAGCGCAAACACTGGCAGTTTGTGGGTCTCGTGATCCTACTACAGATGGTTTTATCAAAGACTTCACGCAGCTGCAAAGCCCTTCACAACCTGCTAAGAATACATGCCCGATTTGATTGGACCCCTAAGAGCCAAAAGGCCTTTGATATTAAAAGGGGCTGTCTACTCACAACCTGTGGGCACAGATAGGGATTTTGGGGATTTTGGGGACCAAGCTGTCCAGCAGTCAAATTTCTGTCCAGAAAAATCACCAGCACAGTCATAGACGCATAGTATAATTGCATTTAAAAAAAAAAAAATAATATCATAGAAAAGGTTCTTATTTTTGTAACTTAATTCAAAAAGAATTCATTCATTCATCTAGATTCATTGTACACAAACTGAAATATTTCTATATTTTTTGTTTTAATTTGATGGTTACCACTTACAGCTTAAGAAAAATAAAAATCAGTATCTCAAAAATTTGAAATATTCTATTTTGAGCTTGACTCAATTTGATTAATTTTGAGTATAAAATACAGGGCACCTCCTAAGCAATGAACATGCAACCACAATTAAGGGAAAGACTACTGACTTGACAGCTGTCCAGAAGACTATCATCAACATCCCTCCCACAAGGAGGCGGTGCCTACAGGCTGTCAGCTGCTGAAAGGGCTGGCTGTTCACAGAGTGCTGTATCAAAAATATATTCCTGAAAGTTGACTGAAAGGAAAAAGTGTGGTGGTGGTGCACAAGCAACAGGGATGACCACAGCCTTGGGAAAATTATCAGGAAAAAGCCTATCCAAGAACTTGGGAGAGTTTCACAAGGAGTGGACTCAGCTGAGTCAGCATATCAAGAGTCACCTATACTTAGACGTTTCAGGAAAAGAGCTTCCAGCTGTCACAATCCTAGAACCAAGCCACCCTGAACCAGAGAATAATGCTGGGAAGCATTTCAACTGGGGTAAGGAGAAAAAAGAACTGGACTGTTGCTCAGTGGTCCACAGTCCACTTTTCAGATGAAAGTAAATTCAGCATTTACTGAAATCAAGGTCTAGTGTCTGAGGAAGACTGAGAGGCACAGAATTCAAAGTCCAGCGTGAAGTTTCTGAAGTGATAGATGATTTAAAATGGACGCCTGCTGTGTTGCTCCATTTGTTTTATCAAGTCTAAAGTCAATGCAGCCATCTACCAGAGGTTTTGGGAGGACTTCCATCTTCCATCTGCTGACAAAGCTTTATGGAGATGCTGATTTCCAATCTTCCAGCAGGACGTTAGCACCTGCCCACAGTGACACAACCACTTCAAGTGGTTTGCTGACTATGATAATGACAAAGCTGACGTTGTGCTCACCTGACCTGAACCCTCAGAGAGATCTATGGGTATTGTGAAGAGGAAGATGGCAACATCTGACAAACAATACAGGGGAGCTGAAGATCACTATCAAATCAACCTGGGCTTTATAACACCTCAGCAGTGCCACAGGCTGATTGCCTTCATGCCACGCCACACTGAAGCCCAGGTTGTATTTGAGTATTGGAGTGCACAATTAAACCTACTTTGATTACAATTTTCATTTTTCTTTCAGTTTTACTTTTATTTTTTCTTAGCTGGAAGTCACCATCAAAATTAAACAAAAAACTCTTTGAAATATTTCATTCTGTGCAATGAATCTAGAATATAAGAAAGTTAGCCTTTTTAATTAAATTACAAAAACAAAGAACTTTTCCATGACATTAAATTTTTTAGATGCACCTGTATAAGATCACTATGGTCACCGGCCATAGGCACAAGTGAGGAAGCTACCAGCCTCAGAGTACCCCGGGGTCAGGAGTCATAGCACGTTACTGACACACACACACACACACAGAGAAATCATAAACGCCAGTGGCAGCACCATCGGCCCCACAGAACAGCGTAGGGAGAAGGCGGGTACAAAGTAATGGTTGATTTATTATTGTGCTTCCAGCCTGCATCTGCCCTAACTCCCATTCTTAGCACCAAACAAACACACCCATACACCAACAGGACTCATACGTGGCCGAGAGCTAAACGGTTGCAAATGACAAAAAATCCCCGCAAATTATGAAAACATTCTCATCAGTTTGACAAACACGGCTAAAATACTACAATACAAACAAATAAAAGACAATTTAAATTAAAATTATATTTAACTTCATAAAGCCACACAAACATGCATGGGACATTATTTATCAATGTTTGCTCTGAAAATATCTTTATTTTAACAATCCTGGTCATAAGCACCATTCGACGGACTAGTTTCTAAACTACGCTGAGGCTTCGACTCTTACCACCTGACGCCTGGTGATTTCTATGTACCAATTCGACGGGACTAACATCTCCGTTTATTACAGAGGTGAGGGTCTGATTAGGTGCATCTGGCCACAGAGATCACGCCTGTATGGCATTGCATTCATTCAGAATGATTGCCTTAGTATTATTAACAATAACAATTAAATGGCTATATTAACAAACCATGTTAATGTGTGGTTCCTTTTAGTTTAACTTGTTTAATTCTTTTCCTTTTTTTTTTGTATTAAATGTAATTAAATCTATGTAACTGAGTACATAAATGAACGTGGAGTAATCTTAATTATTGATATTACAATAGCCGTATTAACAGTTTACGATCTTGCTCTTTATTTCGCTTATTTTCATTTTTTATTATTATTTATTTGCCGCTGCTAAAATATATCGTGTTCATCCGGCAAGAGCATCTACGGTAATTCACGCTACTAAAAACATTACAAGGAAACGCTAGAAATAAAAATATCACCGGCAATCAAGCAGACATTCGATTCGGACGGGATTATTAGTTTTCAGGAGGATAACTGAGTTTCGAAAACGGTAGGTAATTTTGTTTCGGAATTATCACAGAGGTTGTGTGAGAAAACACGACGCAGATCTCGGACGGGATTAAAATCCACCAAGCACGCCTGTGAAACACAGATTTCTTAACGACTCTGTAAAACTAGTCCCTGGGTCCGAATAGGGCTATAGATTCCTTAGCTTAATTTTTTTAAATGGATATTATTGAAATTAAATAAGCTGGACTAAATATACAATTACTGTAACTGTGAAAGGTTATGTAAGCTGGCTAACTCTAATTTTTACAACTTTACCTTTTACAAAAAAAACTAAAACATAGCTCATGGTTTCACTATTGAAATGAATTAATTAAATACATTTTATTATATTAAAAAAGCAAACAAAAAATTGTTACTGTAATCATTAATAACTATGGATTTACTACCTTAACCCTAGTTGAACTATGGTATTTGTACAACTATGGTTATACAAATGGTAATCAATACTCAAAAATAAAAAAAACCTTGATTAAAAATATGAAAGTGATACAAATTAAAACAAAATTTTCAGATACAGCAGGTTTACTTAAAATATTTAACATCTCTTTTGTTATCATTATAATGAAATGGAAAGGTACTTTAATTAATAATGCTGTCCCTAAGATGAAAAGGCATGCATGTAATACTGACACATTCAGTTTTCACACCTGTTCACATTCACTAATGTCTTAATCCATAACTGTATTTACGGAAATATGCAACACCCATAGAGCTGCAACTAATGATTATCTTTTTCTGTCAATCAATCTAACGACATTTTTTCAATTAGTCGAATTACCAACAATAATTCTTATTGTGTACAACTTGTATATAATTTCGCTTATTAATTAAAAAAAAATACTTCAAATGTGGTTGAAGTTTTACAGTATACAAAAAAAATAAAGAGGCAAAGAAAATTATTTTACTATGGTAAATGTGATAACGATAGCTGCTTATAATTAAACCACAGTAATCACAAATTAACAGTTGTCTGAGACGCCATGAATGTTCTTTAGCATCACAAAACATAAAATGTAGTACCGCTCTGCAAATGGTTTTTATTTCCATAATAGGTACCGACAGGTCACAAGTTACCATGGTCATACTTCCTTGATTCAGCAGCTGCACGATAAAGCCGCCGAGAGTCTTGTCTTGAATCCAGAGATAAGGGAGCTGATTTGGTGTAGAATGGTATTCGGTGGTTCGCGGGATCGTCACCACTGCCTTTAATGCTTGTTTGAAACCCGCAACACAGACTTACTTTATTTTAATTTTTTTTATCCTACTTTACTTCAGCCACTACAGGTGATCATACCAATAACTTGTAATCCTTAAGAATATCAGAATCATGCAAATGAGCAAGTCTGCGCTTATTAGACATTTAATAATATCACATCAGTTTGTGCTTTTAGAATTGCCAAATCTGCTGCTGTTGTTCCATCACATCTGCAGCGACACCCGAACCAGGAAGTTGGTCACCAGATAACACGGTAAATTGTAGTTAAACCAGCGGGCAGGGTTTCATATTTTTGAAGCACCCCTGGGAGCCGCCTAATACAGTGGACTCAATTCGCTGTTAGCATTCCATTGACTTCCATTCACTTTAGCCACTTTGACAGTGAATAACTTTACATCTGAGGCGCTGAAAGACTCCATTTGTCCATTAATTATTTCTAAAGAAACAGGAAATGTATAAAAAGGCTCCATTACTCCTTGTATCTTATGTTATGGTCCCAGAGAAGCAGTTTTAAAAATAAATAGGCTAACGACAGATCGCAAGCCAGAGACTCTCTGTCACATTGGGTAGAGAAATTCATCAGATGGAAGGAGGAGGAAGCTCAAGAGACAATCTTTTAATGTCTGGTGAGGCAATCGAGGGGACACGAGGCATAAAGTCAAGGAGATACTAATCAGAATACTTTAGGTTTCATAGACAATTGGACAAGCTTTTGGGGCAGACCTGACCTGTTTTAAAAAGAGATGGTCTTCTATCCTCCCAAGTGGCTCTACCTTTCCTCTCTAGAAATATGGCAAATAGTCTTAGAGTTTACTTCGACTAACTGGGCCCAGGCCAGAAGCAGAGATCGGGCTAAACTCTAATCGCTAGCTGCCTCCCGGCCAGAGGCTGCTTAATTCTCAGCACATAGAGACTCTTTCACCCAGATATCACACTATAAAGACTGCAGGGGTCTGTTCCCCAAACTAGAAAATACAAAAAAAAAACGCCCAAAACCAAGTTAAGGTTAACAATTTAACTGGAGGTTCAACAACAAAACAACAAAATGCAATATGGATAGACAAATGATAAAGATTGGCTTATTGAATATCAGGATCCCTTTCTACTTAAAATGACTTTTGTAAATAATAAGGATCACTTGATCAAAATATAGATGTACTCTGCTTGACAGAAACCTGGCTAAAAACCTGATGATTACATTTATTTTAAATGAGTCCACCCCAAGATTACTGTTATAAAACACTCCAGCCACGCCTAAAAGGCAAAGGGGAGGAGTTTTTCAATTTATAACAACATTTTCAGGATTTCTCAGAGGGCAGGTTTCAAGTATAACTCAAGCTGAAGTAATAGTGCTACATATAACATTATCCAGAGAAACAAAATGTTAATGATAAATCCCCTAATATGTTTAATTGGCTACTGTATACAGTGCCACCATACAGACTTTATTAAAAGAGTTTGGTGGATTTTATATCCATAGTGCTTAACTACTGGGGAGCTAGGGGAGCTCTCTCGCCCCCTTTAATAAGACATGGGTTCTGAAACGGTGAAATCTGAAATTTTGGGGGTCTCAAAAATACCGACAATGTGAATATTTTAAGTGCAATTTCAGTTTTGTAATGTGATTATGATGGCAAAATATATTCATTCATGCATGACGGCGATTAAAAACCTAATTAACTTGGCCAAAGATTACAGGGAGTGTGTGGGGGCTTGCACTGCAAATTCCACACGTTAGTATGTCAAGTAGGTTCGTGAGAAAAAATGTGCTGGAGCTGTATTTATCGTAAAGCGCAAAGTCCTTCCATTATGCAGTTATAGCATCATAGCTAGGCAAAAGAAACAAGGTGGTTCAATTAATTTTGGTTTTATTAAGAAATTGTGTAGTGATGACGACGACTGATTCACCTGCTGCAAGCACTGGTAAACTTCGCCAAGCTCACTGTGAAAAACGCATGAAGCTGAAGAAAAGTAATCTCTGGGATCCTAACCCCTCTTGCTTTCTTTGTTTCGAAGTCCCTCTCTCGCTAAACTGGAAATACCAGCCAGCAGTGGAGAGACTGCAAGAGCCAATATTACGCTGTGTGTTAAGGATGGAAGCTAGGTGCATCACTTTGTAACGTTGTGTCAGGAGGGGAAAATATGTATACTTTACTCTAAAATCAATATTATTAGGAGATAAAATTGCAACCATTCAGCCAGCTACAGCATCACATTATCACAGTATCACATCAGACCATCTCGAATCTCCCTTTCGTCCAAGATACTCAGAAAAGGTGGTATCCTCAAAATGATATTCCTTCTAGAGAAAAATGGTATATGTGACAGGGTATCTGCACATTTGATCAACAAATTTAATGACTTTAAGACCTTTTAAGACCTTCAAGAATTAAAATTAAGACCATTACCACGCAAAAAATATATATATAAAAAGCGACACTCGACAAAGCTGTTCAGGTTAACAAGCACATTTGTATTTGAGCAACAGTGCAAATAATCAGTGCATATTTGTCTTGCCACAACTAAATGTTTTTGCACATTCCGAGTCAGGGGAACATTGCCCCCTGGAAGACGGTGCTCACGCCTTCATTGGACGTGATAGGAGGATGTCGGCTAATCGTGGTGCGCAAAACCCAGCATTTCGGGCCTTCAAGTAGTGGCGGGGAGAATGCACCGGGCGGCATTACTTTGTACTGGGACCCAAAGACACCAACGCGGTGTAACGTTAGCCTTTGAAGTAGATACCCATGCTGCAAACAACTGGAATGGGGACAGTTGTTGCCTGACTGTCGGCATAGCGCTTTGTTGTTTCTCCCCTTTCATATAGTGCACCAAGCGGCTCTGTAGCCTATTGTTCCAATTGTAATGCTCTCTTTGCAAAGTCTGCAACGCGACTGTGATTCGACATTTTTTGTAACCAGCCGCCATATTTTCATCATCGAGCCTGTTATCATTAAACCTACACTTCCCATCTTGGCTTAAGGCCTGTCAATACGCTTCAGCTGGAACACTTCTTCGCCTGTTTCTATGACAGGCCCAGGGGAAAACACTGCCCCCTAAATGGCGCATGATGCCTGTGCTTATAGGCACACGCTACTTACTTTTGCTTTCTACTTTAGACAGGGACGCGGCGCTGGTAAGCATGGCACGCTAGCATGGAAAATAGTTTTTCCGATATCTTCTTTCATACTGCCCAGATGAAATTGGAATGTCACTTCAGATGAAATTTAATGACACTTTCAAAATTTCCATAACAAATACATTTTGAATAATTCTAAAAACGATATTTTATTTTAAGACGCTTTTAACACTTTTAAGGATCCGCCGGACTTCTGTGTGAGGATTTCCAGTCAGGATGTAGACCGTGATCATAGTAATTGAGACTGCTCTTAGGAGTTACAAATTACTGAAACACACCAATGTAAAACTAATGGAATGCATAGTCGATATAAAAACTGGATGACGAAAATTTCTACTGCTAAATTCAGAAAAACAGAGGTGTTAATTATAGGACCTAAAAACTCTGCTTGTAATAACCTAGAACACTGTCTAAGACTTGATGGTTGTCCGTTTATCCGCCATCAGTTAGGAAACCCAGGTGTGCTATTTGATCGCAATCTTTCCTTAGAGCTAATGCTTCTAGCATTTGTAAAACTGCATTTTTCCATGTCAAAATATATCTAAATTACGGGCTCATGTTTCAATGTCAAATGCAGAAATGTTAATCCATGCATTTATGACCTCAAGGTTAGATTATTGTAATGCTTTATTGGGTGGTTGTTCTGCACGCTTTTAGTAAACAAACTACAGCTAGTCCAAAATGCAGCAGCAAGAGTTCTTACTAGAATCAGGAAGTATGACCATATTAGCCCTCGTCCTGTCCATACCGCACTGGCTCCCTTATCAAACATCGTGATAGATCGGAGCGACCGGCTATCGCCTGACCTAAGTTAACTTCCGTCTGTGTTGTGTATATCGGTTCAAGGCGGTGCCATCTACAAACGCAGTTAAAGTCAAGGTGATGAGACTGGAAGTTGGGCTCAGGTGGTTGTGTTCTGGATGTGTTTCCCATACATTTATTTATTTTGGAGACTCGCCACAATTTTAAACTGATCGATTTTCAAAAGGTTTCCTTTAAATAAACAAGAGTAACGTAACGTGAACGTGAACGTAACTTACTGCACGCTTAATAATAATAATTCTTACATTTATGTTTAAATATCTAAACGAGGTAACGGGTGTTTTATATCGCTGTATTTCTGAAAGAAGACTTGCATGTTATATGCCTGATAAAGCAGCTGTGAGCGAGGCTCTGCTTTTCGGTTTACAGCCGTTACTTCGGGGAAACCTTCTATTTCTTTATGTCTATGTTTTAAAACATCTCCTGCTGGCAAATAATGAATTAGTGATTTCATTAAGTCCGCTTGATCCACACAGAAAACATTATTTTGTTTGTTATCAAAAATATCTACTCTAGAGGGACTTGGCTGTTGTTATTGATTCTATTTGAGTCTACCGAAGCTAAGTTAGGTCCACAAAAGCGCTCTCACGCTACATTAACGCTTTGTTTATGTCGCTGTTGATGCTATGAACCAGTTTATAGATTTTAAAATATTGCTATTACTTATAAAGTCTCTAAATGGTTTAGCACCTCAGTATTTGAATGAGCTCCTTTTATATTATACTCTCACGCCCACTACGCTCTCAAAACTCACAGGCAATTTGATAATACTCTAGAATATCAAAATCAAATCGCGCATGGCAGATCCTTTTCCCATTTGGCCTAAACTCTGGAATAAATCTACCTAACATTGTTCGGGAGGTGACACACTTGCAGTTAAAATCAGATTAAATCCATCTCTTTAACCTGGTACACATAACATCTTAATATGCTTTTTAATATCCAAATCCATTAAAGGATTTTTAGGCTGCATTAATTAGGTAAATGGAACCGTAGAACACTTCACATAACACCCTATGTACCTCTAAGCAGCATCACAGGAAGAATGGCATCTACTTGGGTTTGTCTGTTTCTCTTGTTCCGGAGGTCACCGTGGGCAACCAGATCCAGTCTGTGTCCAGATCAGAGTACTGCAGTCACCGGATCCAGCACGTGATCCAGACCAGATGGTGGATCAGCACTCAGAAAGGACCTCTTACATCCCTGAAAGACAGCTGAGACCAGGACAACCAGAGCCCCAGATACAGATCCTGTAAAGACCTTGTCTCAGAGGAACACCAGGACAAGACCACAGGAAACAGATGACTTTTCTGCACAATCTGACTTTGCTGCAGCCTGGAATTGAACTACTGGTTTCTGTTTTGGTCAGAGGGAGAACTGGCCCCCAACTGATTCGGTTTCTCCCAAGGTTTTTTTCTCCATTCTGTCACCTATGGAGTTTTCGTTCCTTGTCAGCTCTGGCTTGCTTTAGCTGGGGCCACTCATCTACAGCCATATCGCTTGACTTGATTGCAAATAAATGCACATACACTATTTAACTGAACAGAGATGACATCTCTGAATTCAATGATGAACTGCCTTTAACTGTCATTTTGCAACTGTCTATATTAATTGCTTTTCCAAATGAATGTTGTTCAGTTGCTTTGACTCAATGTATTTGTTTAAAGCGCCATATAAATGACTTTGACTTTCACACTCGCCTTCTCTGGAAGATCTCGCGGGTGATTCAGATTTCTCTTGGCACAGCTATTAGAAGACTTACAATTGTCAGACAGGGTTGCTCACTTGGACATCAACGCCAATACCAGCTTGAGTCTCGCACATTGCACAAGATAAACAGTGTGACGCTAACATGTATTTCTACACACGCCAACGTATTTTTGTAGTCAATGTAATTGATGATGTCGACGTTGGCCGCTGCAGCACTTCTACACAATAGACATTTGGACATCTGTTTGTATTTGAATGCTGAGAACTGATTGCTAGTACAATCCTGCTATCACTGGCTTTACTTCTTCATTTTCTGCGGGACTACTGAAGAACTGCATACCGCCTTAAGCAGCGGATTCTTCTGATATGGCCCTGAAGTGGATGTGAAGGATAGCATGGAACA
The DNA here is from genome assembly GCA_024542945.1 of allo-octoploid hybrid of Carassius auratus x Cyprinus carpio. NCBI lineage: Eukaryota > Metazoa > Chordata > Actinopteri > Cypriniformes > allo-octoploid hybrid of Carassius auratus x Cyprinus carpio. The sequence continues at coordinate 26,124,266 of CM045073.1, read as the reverse complement.
ACCTCTTGAGTAGATATATCAGTCAGAATCGGGCCGGGTAATGAAAGCCTATTGGAGCTGTGTGGCAAAGACTGTTCCAAAAGGATGACATTCTGTTATGACGCATTTATAAAATGAGGGGGTTCTGAGATTTAATTTTTCACCAATTATCCTGCTGTGAGTTTTCCCGAAAGATGTCATGCACCTCAGATGTGTGAGGGGCTAGTGGGTGGACATTTCGCTGGTATTATTGGTACAAAATGTGAGTAGATACCACTTGTTGCACATGCACCAGTTGTGCTGCAAATGCTCAACCATTAAAGAGGCTCTAAGCACCCATGTGTACCATGCAGTGGGTGTACCTCTCGCCTATGACCAGGCTGTTACTCTGGCAGAGGTTATAGTCGCTGAATGGGTCTGCTGTCATGGGGCACCACTTACCCTCTGTAGTGACCAGGGCACCAATTTTGAATTGGAGGTCTTCTCCAAACAATGTGTGAGCTGGCCCACATTGACAAGATCTGTGCCAACTCCCCTTATGACCTCAGTCAGATGGGCAACTCAAGTAATTTAATACCACTCTGCAGAAAATCCTAGCCACAACCTCCTCTGAACGATGCCACTGGGAATGGGATCTTATGGTTCCCCATGCCAGGGATGTGGCTTAAAAGTGCCACAGTTTTGACTGGATTTCATCCCAGACATGATGCTTCAGAGATAATGGAGCCCACTGACCTGGTTGCAGGGAAAGCCCCCAATCTAATAATAATTGACTAATCATTCCTGGCCAACATGTGGTTCAGATGAGACAAAGGTTGAAGTTGGTACACCGGGTTGCGCGATGCACTAGGCCAATAAGTGGGAGCAAGCCGTAAAAGCAGTATCGACAAATAGAGCAGCCAAGACATTGAAAAGTGTCACTTCATCTACAGCGAGATCATTGGACTTGACGGCAAATAAATGCAGTAACAGACAATAGATGAACTGAACAGAGATGATATCACTGGAATTCAACAATGAACTGCCTTAACTATCATTTTGCATTATTGACACACTGTTTTCCTTAAATAAACGTTGTTCAGTTGCTTTGACGCAAATGTATTTGTTTCAAGCGGCCAGTATAAATGAAGGTGACTTGACTAAAGAGTTTAGATGGTGTGTTGCCTTGTAAAGGAAACTAAGCAAGTGAAAACAAAATCAGAAGTTTCTCCCCAACAATGATGGTCCTTACTTTTATCCAGGGACATCTGATGACTTAGTAAGTAGCAGATCCAGAGAACCCGAAAGTACCAAAGTAAAGTCGCTCACCATGACATGCTCAAAGCCATAACATTCTCGGCAACCCCTGAGAACAGCTGGGTGTCTAAAGACTCAAGTTTGGCTACCTCAGGAAGTTCCTGTCCCAGACCTGGGGAGTCAGGTGGAGCTGAACTGACTTGGATCAGTCTTGTCTTTTTCACGAAGAAACCAGAAATTTCCAGAGGCCCAGACAGTGTGCCGCATGACAGAGCAGGACACAGAGGATGATCAGTGGGAGAGAATTTTAAATAGGACTGTTATCAGCCAAATGAGGGGTAGACGGCAAGTCTTTTGTGGACTGCAAACGAAGTTTTTCTTTTTCATTTCTCGCACAGCCTGGTGGTGGAAGGAGTTCTCTGACTGCACAATACATTCACACGAAGCTGCAGTTACATTCGATCATTATATTTTGAATGTTATATCGTGATTTTTCGACTATAAGTGGCATCTGGAGTATAAGTCGTGATCAGTCCAAAAATATGTCATGATGAGGAAAACATATATAAGTCGCACTGGACTATAAGTCGCGATTTATTTAGACTCAAGAACTTAAGAGAAAATATTATAACCTACAGCCGTGAGAGGGCTTCATGTTTTCAGTGTAGACTACAGGAGCACTAGCAGCATAGAGTGCCCTCCTCGCTGTAGACAGTAATGTTTCTATTGGTTCATTTCTCTTAGTTCATTTCTTGGTTCATGTCAATGTAATTTTTGATAAATATGTCGCGACCTGACTATAAGCTGTGCAGGACTAGCTAAACTATGAAAAGTGCATCTATAGACCATTTAAAAAGGGCGCACTAAACAGAATATGAAACAGCTGACAAAGTAAATGACCCCAAAGTGCTAGCCTTACAACAGGGCACACAGTTAATTTTATCAAAATGATAATCACATCTATTTATTTGACAATCCTGCTACTAGCCTCTTTATTTAGACTAAACCCCTTTATTTCCGCTCAGGGAGCTGGCTTTTTGAGTGCACTGCACATCCTGTCATTCTGGTGAATATGTCAATGCAATAGACACATTTTGCAGTTAACGATTAATTAAATGACAATCGATCAATGAAATTATCTTTAAAACCAAAACAATAGAGATTTATAAAACGCCATGTAGTCACAAAGTGACCCCCATTTTTCCCTGTAATTTCTCTTGCACTACACATTATCTATGGAAGGACAAAATAGTTCATGATCATACTCATTGTTTTATTATGAAAAATAATAAGTAACAAACCTCCTCCATCACTTCCTGCTTTTGTCTTCTCACTAAGATCAGAATCCCGGATTCTTCCCAGCATAACATTACTCAGACTACCACCGAAAACACCAGAGCATCAACAAAGAATCCAACAAGAAACACCGCATAATCATCAGTGAACATTAAAATAATTTTCTATAGAACCAAACATTCTATAGAAATAACAGATTTAACACAGACATTAATTAATGTTATAAAAATATAATAAATAATAATAACAATACACTACTTGGGGTCGTTGCCAGACAAGTCGCTATCTCACAGTTGGATTTATATCGTTGATTTATTTATGCGATCTGATCGCTTATTGAAGTTATCGATAGTCATTCAGGAACTCCTAATATGGACAAAAGCTGGCCCAGCTATCACTGTATGAAACGCTTTTGTTTTCAAAGAAAACAGAAACTTTTGGAAACACGTACATTAAACATAATGATTACATAATATATATTTTTCAAGTCATCTCCAGTGTGATACATATGGCATTACAGTATAGAAACTATTCTGCCCTTATTAAAAGTGTTTGTAGTATTAAACAACTATTATTATTTGTTATTGTCCTTAAGTTATAGATTTATGTTTCAATTAAAAGCTAGAAATTAGACACAAAAAATTAAAGTTACCTATAGTATTCACTATGAGCTTTAAGTCTCTCTTCTGTCTACCAAGCCTGTATTTATTTGATCCAAAATACTTAAAAACATTAAAATTCAGAAATATTTCATTAGACTATTTAAAATAACTGTTTCTATTTGAATATATTTCAAAATGTCAAGCTTCAAGTCACCTTTATTTATATAGCACTTAAAACAAAAAGGGATTGCTTCAAAGTACCTGATCAACATTAACAGGAAAACTGTGTCAATAATGCAAAATGACAGTTAAAGGCAGTAATTTATTGAGATTTTAAAAGCTGATTTTTTTTATCATTATTACCCAGTTACACTAATCATGATGATATTCTGATTTGCTACTCAAAAAAAAAGCATATGATAATGTTAAACATGAGTAGGGTTTTTCAGGTTTTCGAAGAATAGAAAGTCTAGAAGAACAGTATTTATCTGAAGAAATATTTGTAAAATTATGTCTTTATCATCACTTTTGATAAATTTAAAGAATCCTTTGCTAAATAAAAGTATCTATTTCTATAATTTATTTTTCCAAAAATAAAAATTATACTGACACTAAGCTTTGGAACGATATACTGTATAATGTTGCTAAGGCTTTTACTACATAAATGCTGATCTTTGATCCTTCATTCATCAAAGAATGCTGAAAAAAAATATTCAAAATATTACTGCTTTGCTGTAATTTTGGATCAAATAAATGCAGGCTTGGTGAGCAGAAGAGACTTTTAAAAATTAAAACCCACTGTTCAAAAACTGTTCACTGATAGCTATATAGATTACACAGTTCATATTGTAATTAGAGGTCGACCGATATATCGCTTCGCCGATATATCGGGCCGAGATTATTATTTAAATATATCGGCATCGCCGAGCATCCGTGTTTAGTAGCCACCGGGATTTTAAAGTCAGGCACGCCGCATGGCAGCTCCAGCACATGCTGGTGGAAAGTGCTGGGTTGCAGCCACTGCATGTGAAGCACCCCGAGCCAAACTTTGGAAGATCTCACCAACAGACCTTAGATAAAGGTAGTCAGAGAATTTTACTCTGTAAATGGAGTGAGAAGTTGTCAGCTCACAAACACCGCAGCTGATTGAGTAGTCTACATTCACCACAGACAGCACTGGCCAAGAGACAGCTGTCCTGGAGCTGCCCAGAACAGTGAATGACATGTGTTCGGAAGCATGGTTTGATGCAGACAATAACCAGTTTTCCATCCAACTCATTTGTATTTAGGGATGTCAATATTTGATAATTTCCATGATTGATCGCCGCTTAAATTAACGATCAAGTAATATGCTGCAAAACGCGCTCTGCATGTATTATTATGTGCAAAAGCCACTTGGAAAAAGCTTTCACCTGAATAAAGGGTTTAGTATTAATAAAATGCTAGTAGCAGGACTAAAATTAAATAAATGTGATTATGATCAGCGGATAAAAATGAAGAGAGCTACCATAATGCTTGGAGATCATTTCACTTTGCTGAATGTTTCCTGTCAAGGAGACCGCTGAATGCACTTCTTTAAATGGTTTCGTGGTGCTCGTTGTTGTATTTTTGAAACCAACTGCAGCGCTTTCAAACGACACTATAGTGGTGTCTGGATCATCATTGATCCGGTGATCCGCTCAGATCAATATCTTCAGGTTCGCATAATGCTGCGACCCGCGATTTGATTTATGAAAAAAAAAAATTCGCGTACATGTTCAGTCCACACTCAGTGATAATGTCGAGCCGGGAGCTTGGAACGCTTCCGGAAAGCATTTTGGCTTCCCGGGTCAGATATAATGATGAAGGAAAGTAGTGTTAGAGAAGATTGTGCTGTGATCTTGGCGAACAGGAGAAGAAAAAGTTGTGGATGAGCTTATCCTGGAGCATCCTCTGTTGCTTGACGACAGATTTGGTGGACGCCCAGGGGACGTGAGCTCTTGTGATGATAACTGCTCACTTCCATCACAGCAGACTGGGAGATGAGAAGTCCTTATTATTATGTTAAAAAGAAGATATTATGCCATGTGCACTAAGTCCATAATGGCGATCTGTTTTGTGCCGGGGTTTGATCTAGATGTATTTGGAGGTTATTGCTCAATGCCTCCTCGCTCTGCAATATCCAAATGTTTCCATATTCGCAATGTATCTGAATGTTAAACTATAATATTTTTTTAATGTAAACCAGGACGGAAAAAATCATCCTCTCCTTCACATGAGCAAAAAACGCCCTTGTATAACAGCAGAGAGGACCGGTATAGGTGTATTTAAACTGACCAGTGTAACTTTTAAATGTTTACACCTACTTTTATTTTAATAATGAACAGGACTGGCGTATGTAAGTTCGAAATTAGAAAGCACTTTAGATAAATTCTGTGTAATTTATAATTAAAACAGACAAATGTTGCTGGTTGCTATAGTGTCTTTGCAGCACCAATTGTTATTTATTTTTATATTTTTCAGTTTAATTGATTTTTTATTTCTAAAATTGTATTTATTTAAATGTATATTTGTTTACATTTATGTTCCAACAAACTTGAAAAATTCTACTTGATAAAATGTAAATTTAAAACTTTTATGTAAATGATTGACATATATATATATATATATATATATATATATATATTACCTGTTTTATATATTTACTACTTGGTCAGTTTATTAATTTGTTTGGTTAACTTTGGATACATTTTTTATCACAGCCAAGAGTGCACCAAATTAAGATGAATGAAGAGATGGTTTTGCCAGTGCTCAATAAATTATGATAGGTTTAGAAAAAAAATGTGTTGTGCATCCACTTATTATTAGGTGTGACATTTTACATGCAAACGCGAGGAAAACTCCAAGACATCGGCCCTAAAATCGGTAGCACATATCAGCCATCGGCTGACCCTGACCTCTAAAACATTGGCATCGCTATAGAAACCTATATCGGCCCATCTCTAATTGTAATGTTTTTATATTATATTATAATGTTTATATATGTATATATATATGTCTAGCTGTATCTACTGACTATAGCTACTGATCCTGAGAAATGTAGAAAATTAGAGAGTGGCCACAGCCCACGAGCCAGCGCAAACACTGGCAGTTTGTGGGTCTCGTGATCCTACTACAGATGGTTTTATCAAAGACTTCACGCAGCTGCAAAGCCCTTCACAACCTGCTAAGAATACATGCCCGATTTGATTGGACCCCTAAGAGCCAAAAGGCCTTTGATATTAAAAGGGGCTGTCTACTCACAACCTGTGGGCACAGATAGGGATTTTGGGGATTTTGGGGACCAAGCTGTCCAGCAGTCAAATTTCTGTCCAGAAAAATCACCAGCACAGTCATAGACGCATAGTATAATTGCATTTAAAAAAAAAAAAATAATATCATAGAAAAGGTTCTTATTTTTGTAACTTAATTCAAAAAGAATTCATTCATTCATCTAGATTCATTGTACACAAACTGAAATATTTCTATATTTTTTGTTTTAATTTGATGGTTACCACTTACAGCTTAAGAAAAATAAAAATCAGTATCTCAAAAATTTGAAATATTCTATTTTGAGCTTGACTCAATTTGATTAATTTTGAGTATAAAATACAGGGCACCTCCTAAGCAATGAACATGCAACCACAATTAAGGGAAAGACTACTGACTTGACAGCTGTCCAGAAGACTATCATCAACATCCCTCCCACAAGGAGGCGGTGCCTACAGGCTGTCAGCTGCTGAAAGGGCTGGCTGTTCACAGAGTGCTGTATCAAAAATATATTCCTGAAAGTTGACTGAAAGGAAAAAGTGTGGTGGTGGTGCACAAGCAACAGGGATGACCACAGCCTTGGGAAAATTATCAGGAAAAAGCCTATCCAAGAACTTGGGAGAGTTTCACAAGGAGTGGACTCAGCTGAGTCAGCATATCAAGAGTCACCTATACTTAGACGTTTCAGGAAAAGAGCTTCCAGCTGTCACAATCCTAGAACCAAGCCACCCTGAACCAGAGAATAATGCTGGGAAGCATTTCAACTGGGGTAAGGAGAAAAAAGAACTGGACTGTTGCTCAGTGGTCCACAGTCCACTTTTCAGATGAAAGTAAATTCAGCATTTACTGAAATCAAGGTCTAGTGTCTGAGGAAGACTGAGAGGCACAGAATTCAAAGTCCAGCGTGAAGTTTCTGAAGTGATAGATGATTTAAAATGGACGCCTGCTGTGTTGCTCCATTTGTTTTATCAAGTCTAAAGTCAATGCAGCCATCTACCAGAGGTTTTGGGAGGACTTCCATCTTCCATCTGCTGACAAAGCTTTATGGAGATGCTGATTTCCAATCTTCCAGCAGGACGTTAGCACCTGCCCACAGTGACACAACCACTTCAAGTGGTTTGCTGACTATGATAATGACAAAGCTGACGTTGTGCTCACCTGACCTGAACCCTCAGAGAGATCTATGGGTATTGTGAAGAGGAAGATGGCAACATCTGACAAACAATACAGGGGAGCTGAAGATCACTATCAAATCAACCTGGGCTTTATAACACCTCAGCAGTGCCACAGGCTGATTGCCTTCATGCCACGCCACACTGAAGCCCAGGTTGTATTTGAGTATTGGAGTGCACAATTAAACCTACTTTGATTACAATTTTCATTTTTCTTTCAGTTTTACTTTTATTTTTTCTTAGCTGGAAGTCACCATCAAAATTAAACAAAAAACTCTTTGAAATATTTCATTCTGTGCAATGAATCTAGAATATAAGAAAGTTAGCCTTTTTAATTAAATTACAAAAACAAAGAACTTTTCCATGACATTAAATTTTTTAGATGCACCTGTATAAGATCACTATGGTCACCGGCCATAGGCACAAGTGAGGAAGCTACCAGCCTCAGAGTACCCCGGGGTCAGGAGTCATAGCACGTTACTGACACACACACACACACACAGAGAAATCATAAACGCCAGTGGCAGCACCATCGGCCCCACAGAACAGCGTAGGGAGAAGGCGGGTACAAAGTAATGGTTGATTTATTATTGTGCTTCCAGCCTGCATCTGCCCTAACTCCCATTCTTAGCACCAAACAAACACACCCATACACCAACAGGACTCATACGTGGCCGAGAGCTAAACGGTTGCAAATGACAAAAAATCCCCGCAAATTATGAAAACATTCTCATCAGTTTGACAAACACGGCTAAAATACTACAATACAAACAAATAAAAGACAATTTAAATTAAAATTATATTTAACTTCATAAAGCCACACAAACATGCATGGGACATTATTTATCAATGTTTGCTCTGAAAATATCTTTATTTTAACAATCCTGGTCATAAGCACCATTCGACGGACTAGTTTCTAAACTACGCTGAGGCTTCGACTCTTACCACCTGACGCCTGGTGATTTCTATGTACCAATTCGACGGGACTAACATCTCCGTTTATTACAGAGGTGAGGGTCTGATTAGGTGCATCTGGCCACAGAGATCACGCCTGTATGGCATTGCATTCATTCAGAATGATTGCCTTAGTATTATTAACAATAACAATTAAATGGCTATATTAACAAACCATGTTAATGTGTGGTTCCTTTTAGTTTAACTTGTTTAATTCTTTTCCTTTTTTTTTTGTATTAAATGTAATTAAATCTATGTAACTGAGTACATAAATGAACGTGGAGTAATCTTAATTATTGATATTACAATAGCCGTATTAACAGTTTACGATCTTGCTCTTTATTTCGCTTATTTTCATTTTTTATTATTATTTATTTGCCGCTGCTAAAATATATCGTGTTCATCCGGCAAGAGCATCTACGGTAATTCACGCTACTAAAAACATTACAAGGAAACGCTAGAAATAAAAATATCACCGGCAATCAAGCAGACATTCGATTCGGACGGGATTATTAGTTTTCAGGAGGATAACTGAGTTTCGAAAACGGTAGGTAATTTTGTTTCGGAATTATCACAGAGGTTGTGTGAGAAAACACGACGCAGATCTCGGACGGGATTAAAATCCACCAAGCACGCCTGTGAAACACAGATTTCTTAACGACTCTGTAAAACTAGTCCCTGGGTCCGAATAGGGCTATAGATTCCTTAGCTTAATTTTTTTAAATGGATATTATTGAAATTAAATAAGCTGGACTAAATATACAATTACTGTAACTGTGAAAGGTTATGTAAGCTGGCTAACTCTAATTTTTACAACTTTACCTTTTACAAAAAAAACTAAAACATAGCTCATGGTTTCACTATTGAAATGAATTAATTAAATACATTTTATTATATTAAAAAAGCAAACAAAAAATTGTTACTGTAATCATTAATAACTATGGATTTACTACCTTAACCCTAGTTGAACTATGGTATTTGTACAACTATGGTTATACAAATGGTAATCAATACTCAAAAATAAAAAAAACCTTGATTAAAAATATGAAAGTGATACAAATTAAAACAAAATTTTCAGATACAGCAGGTTTACTTAAAATATTTAACATCTCTTTTGTTATCATTATAATGAAATGGAAAGGTACTTTAATTAATAATGCTGTCCCTAAGATGAAAAGGCATGCATGTAATACTGACACATTCAGTTTTCACACCTGTTCACATTCACTAATGTCTTAATCCATAACTGTATTTACGGAAATATGCAACACCCATAGAGCTGCAACTAATGATTATCTTTTTCTGTCAATCAATCTAACGACATTTTTTCAATTAGTCGAATTACCAACAATAATTCTTATTGTGTACAACTTGTATATAATTTCGCTTATTAATTAAAAAAAAATACTTCAAATGTGGTTGAAGTTTTACAGTATACAAAAAAAATAAAGAGGCAAAGAAAATTATTTTACTATGGTAAATGTGATAACGATAGCTGCTTATAATTAAACCACAGTAATCACAAATTAACAGTTGTCTGAGACGCCATGAATGTTCTTTAGCATCACAAAACATAAAATGTAGTACCGCTCTGCAAATGGTTTTTATTTCCATAATAGGTACCGACAGGTCACAAGTTACCATGGTCATACTTCCTTGATTCAGCAGCTGCACGATAAAGCCGCCGAGAGTCTTGTCTTGAATCCAGAGATAAGGGAGCTGATTTGGTGTAGAATGGTATTCGGTGGTTCGCGGGATCGTCACCACTGCCTTTAATGCTTGTTTGAAACCCGCAACACAGACTTACTTTATTTTAATTTTTTTTATCCTACTTTACTTCAGCCACTACAGGTGATCATACCAATAACTTGTAATCCTTAAGAATATCAGAATCATGCAAATGAGCAAGTCTGCGCTTATTAGACATTTAATAATATCACATCAGTTTGTGCTTTTAGAATTGCCAAATCTGCTGCTGTTGTTCCATCACATCTGCAGCGACACCCGAACCAGGAAGTTGGTCACCAGATAACACGGTAAATTGTAGTTAAACCAGCGGGCAGGGTTTCATATTTTTGAAGCACCCCTGGGAGCCGCCTAATACAGTGGACTCAATTCGCTGTTAGCATTCCATTGACTTCCATTCACTTTAGCCACTTTGACAGTGAATAACTTTACATCTGAGGCGCTGAAAGACTCCATTTGTCCATTAATTATTTCTAAAGAAACAGGAAATGTATAAAAAGGCTCCATTACTCCTTGTATCTTATGTTATGGTCCCAGAGAAGCAGTTTTAAAAATAAATAGGCTAACGACAGATCGCAAGCCAGAGACTCTCTGTCACATTGGGTAGAGAAATTCATCAGATGGAAGGAGGAGGAAGCTCAAGAGACAATCTTTTAATGTCTGGTGAGGCAATCGAGGGGACACGAGGCATAAAGTCAAGGAGATACTAATCAGAATACTTTAGGTTTCATAGACAATTGGACAAGCTTTTGGGGCAGACCTGACCTGTTTTAAAAAGAGATGGTCTTCTATCCTCCCAAGTGGCTCTACCTTTCCTCTCTAGAAATATGGCAAATAGTCTTAGAGTTTACTTCGACTAACTGGGCCCAGGCCAGAAGCAGAGATCGGGCTAAACTCTAATCGCTAGCTGCCTCCCGGCCAGAGGCTGCTTAATTCTCAGCACATAGAGACTCTTTCACCCAGATATCACACTATAAAGACTGCAGGGGTCTGTTCCCCAAACTAGAAAATACAAAAAAAAAACGCCCAAAACCAAGTTAAGGTTAACAATTTAACTGGAGGTTCAACAACAAAACAACAAAATGCAATATGGATAGACAAATGATAAAGATTGGCTTATTGAATATCAGGATCCCTTTCTACTTAAAATGACTTTTGTAAATAATAAGGATCACTTGATCAAAATATAGATGTACTCTGCTTGACAGAAACCTGGCTAAAAACCTGATGATTACATTTATTTTAAATGAGTCCACCCCAAGATTACTGTTATAAAACACTCCAGCCACGCCTAAAAGGCAAAGGGGAGGAGTTTTTCAATTTATAACAACATTTTCAGGATTTCTCAGAGGGCAGGTTTCAAGTATAACTCAAGCTGAAGTAATAGTGCTACATATAACATTATCCAGAGAAACAAAATGTTAATGATAAATCCCCTAATATGTTTAATTGGCTACTGTATACAGTGCCACCATACAGACTTTATTAAAAGAGTTTGGTGGATTTTATATCCATAGTGCTTAACTACTGGGGAGCTAGGGGAGCTCTCTCGCCCCCTTTAATAAGACATGGGTTCTGAAACGGTGAAATCTGAAATTTTGGGGGTCTCAAAAATACCGACAATGTGAATATTTTAAGTGCAATTTCAGTTTTGTAATGTGATTATGATGGCAAAATATATTCATTCATGCATGACGGCGATTAAAAACCTAATTAACTTGGCCAAAGATTACAGGGAGTGTGTGGGGGCTTGCACTGCAAATTCCACACGTTAGTATGTCAAGTAGGTTCGTGAGAAAAAATGTGCTGGAGCTGTATTTATCGTAAAGCGCAAAGTCCTTCCATTATGCAGTTATAGCATCATAGCTAGGCAAAAGAAACAAGGTGGTTCAATTAATTTTGGTTTTATTAAGAAATTGTGTAGTGATGACGACGACTGATTCACCTGCTGCAAGCACTGGTAAACTTCGCCAAGCTCACTGTGAAAAACGCATGAAGCTGAAGAAAAGTAATCTCTGGGATCCTAACCCCTCTTGCTTTCTTTGTTTCGAAGTCCCTCTCTCGCTAAACTGGAAATACCAGCCAGCAGTGGAGAGACTGCAAGAGCCAATATTACGCTGTGTGTTAAGGATGGAAGCTAGGTGCATCACTTTGTAACGTTGTGTCAGGAGGGGAAAATATGTATACTTTACTCTAAAATCAATATTATTAGGAGATAAAATTGCAACCATTCAGCCAGCTACAGCATCACATTATCACAGTATCACATCAGACCATCTCGAATCTCCCTTTCGTCCAAGATACTCAGAAAAGGTGGTATCCTCAAAATGATATTCCTTCTAGAGAAAAATGGTATATGTGACAGGGTATCTGCACATTTGATCAACAAATTTAATGACTTTAAGACCTTTTAAGACCTTCAAGAATTAAAATTAAGACCATTACCACGCAAAAAATATATATATAAAAAGCGACACTCGACAAAGCTGTTCAGGTTAACAAGCACATTTGTATTTGAGCAACAGTGCAAATAATCAGTGCATATTTGTCTTGCCACAACTAAATGTTTTTGCACATTCCGAGTCAGGGGAACATTGCCCCCTGGAAGACGGTGCTCACGCCTTCATTGGACGTGATAGGAGGATGTCGGCTAATCGTGGTGCGCAAAACCCAGCATTTCGGGCCTTCAAGTAGTGGCGGGGAGAATGCACCGGGCGGCATTACTTTGTACTGGGACCCAAAGACACCAACGCGGTGTAACGTTAGCCTTTGAAGTAGATACCCATGCTGCAAACAACTGGAATGGGGACAGTTGTTGCCTGACTGTCGGCATAGCGCTTTGTTGTTTCTCCCCTTTCATATAGTGCACCAAGCGGCTCTGTAGCCTATTGTTCCAATTGTAATGCTCTCTTTGCAAAGTCTGCAACGCGACTGTGATTCGACATTTTTTGTAACCAGCCGCCATATTTTCATCATCGAGCCTGTTATCATTAAACCTACACTTCCCATCTTGGCTTAAGGCCTGTCAATACGCTTCAGCTGGAACACTTCTTCGCCTGTTTCTATGACAGGCCCAGGGGAAAACACTGCCCCCTAAATGGCGCATGATGCCTGTGCTTATAGGCACACGCTACTTACTTTTGCTTTCTACTTTAGACAGGGACGCGGCGCTGGTAAGCATGGCACGCTAGCATGGAAAATAGTTTTTCCGATATCTTCTTTCATACTGCCCAGATGAAATTGGAATGTCACTTCAGATGAAATTTAATGACACTTTCAAAATTTCCATAACAAATACATTTTGAATAATTCTAAAAACGATATTTTATTTTAAGACGCTTTTAACACTTTTAAGGATCCGCCGGACTTCTGTGTGAGGATTTCCAGTCAGGATGTAGACCGTGATCATAGTAATTGAGACTGCTCTTAGGAGTTACAAATTACTGAAACACACCAATGTAAAACTAATGGAATGCATAGTCGATATAAAAACTGGATGACGAAAATTTCTACTGCTAAATTCAGAAAAACAGAGGTGTTAATTATAGGACCTAAAAACTCTGCTTGTAATAACCTAGAACACTGTCTAAGACTTGATGGTTGTCCGTTTATCCGCCATCAGTTAGGAAACCCAGGTGTGCTATTTGATCGCAATCTTTCCTTAGAGCTAATGCTTCTAGCATTTGTAAAACTGCATTTTTCCATGTCAAAATATATCTAAATTACGGGCTCATGTTTCAATGTCAAATGCAGAAATGTTAATCCATGCATTTATGACCTCAAGGTTAGATTATTGTAATGCTTTATTGGGTGGTTGTTCTGCACGCTTTTAGTAAACAAACTACAGCTAGTCCAAAATGCAGCAGCAAGAGTTCTTACTAGAATCAGGAAGTATGACCATATTAGCCCTCGTCCTGTCCATACCGCACTGGCTCCCTTATCAAACATCGTGATAGATCGGAGCGACCGGCTATCGCCTGACCTAAGTTAACTTCCGTCTGTGTTGTGTATATCGGTTCAAGGCGGTGCCATCTACAAACGCAGTTAAAGTCAAGGTGATGAGACTGGAAGTTGGGCTCAGGTGGTTGTGTTCTGGATGTGTTTCCCATACATTTATTTATTTTGGAGACTCGCCACAATTTTAAACTGATCGATTTTCAAAAGGTTTCCTTTAAATAAACAAGAGTAACGTAACGTGAACGTGAACGTAACTTACTGCACGCTTAATAATAATAATTCTTACATTTATGTTTAAATATCTAAACGAGGTAACGGGTGTTTTATATCGCTGTATTTCTGAAAGAAGACTTGCATGTTATATGCCTGATAAAGCAGCTGTGAGCGAGGCTCTGCTTTTCGGTTTACAGCCGTTACTTCGGGGAAACCTTCTATTTCTTTATGTCTATGTTTTAAAACATCTCCTGCTGGCAAATAATGAATTAGTGATTTCATTAAGTCCGCTTGATCCACACAGAAAACATTATTTTGTTTGTTATCAAAAATATCTACTCTAGAGGGACTTGGCTGTTGTTATTGATTCTATTTGAGTCTACCGAAGCTAAGTTAGGTCCACAAAAGCGCTCTCACGCTACATTAACGCTTTGTTTATGTCGCTGTTGATGCTATGAACCAGTTTATAGATTTTAAAATATTGCTATTACTTATAAAGTCTCTAAATGGTTTAGCACCTCAGTATTTGAATGAGCTCCTTTTATATTATACTCTCACGCCCACTACGCTCTCAAAACTCACAGGCAATTTGATAATACTCTAGAATATCAAAATCAAATCGCGCATGGCAGATCCTTTTCCCATTTGGCCTAAACTCTGGAATAAATCTACCTAACATTGTTCGGGAGGTGACACACTTGCAGTTAAAATCAGATTAAATCCATCTCTTTAACCTGGTACACATAACATCTTAATATGCTTTTTAATATCCAAATCCATTAAAGGATTTTTAGGCTGCATTAATTAGGTAAATGGAACCGTAGAACACTTCACATAACACCCTATGTACCTCTAAGCAGCATCACAGGAAGAATGGCATCTACTTGGGTTTGTCTGTTTCTCTTGTTCCGGAGGTCACCGTGGGCAACCAGATCCAGTCTGTGTCCAGATCAGAGTACTGCAGTCACCGGATCCAGCACGTGATCCAGACCAGATGGTGGATCAGCACTCAGAAAGGACCTCTTACATCCCTGAAAGACAGCTGAGACCAGGACAACCAGAGCCCCAGATACAGATCCTGTAAAGACCTTGTCTCAGAGGAACACCAGGACAAGACCACAGGAAACAGATGACTTTTCTGCACAATCTGACTTTGCTGCAGCCTGGAATTGAACTACTGGTTTCTGTTTTGGTCAGAGGGAGAACTGGCCCCCAACTGATTCGGTTTCTCCCAAGGTTTTTTTCTCCATTCTGTCACCTATGGAGTTTTCGTTCCTTGTCAGCTCTGGCTTGCTTTAGCTGGGGCCACTCATCTACAGCCATATCGCTTGACTTGATTGCAAATAAATGCACATACACTATTTAACTGAACAGAGATGACATCTCTGAATTCAATGATGAACTGCCTTTAACTGTCATTTTGCAACTGTCTATATTAATTGCTTTTCCAAATGAATGTTGTTCAGTTGCTTTGACTCAATGTATTTGTTTAAAGCGCCATATAAATGACTTTGACTTTCACACTCGCCTTCTCTGGAAGATCTCGCGGGTGATTCAGATTTCTCTTGGCACAGCTATTAGAAGACTTACAATTGTCAGACAGGGTTGCTCACTTGGACATCAACGCCAATACCAGCTTGAGTCTCGCACATTGCACAAGATAAACAGTGTGACGCTAACATGTATTTCTACACACGCCAACGTATTTTTGTAGTCAATGTAATTGATGATGTCGACGTTGGCCGCTGCAGCACTTCTACACAATAGACATTTGGACATCTGTTTGTATTTGAATGCTGAGAACTGATTGCTAGTACAATCCTGCTATCACTGGCTTTACTTCTTCATTTTCTGCGGGACTACTGAAGAACTGCATACCGCCTTAAGCAGCGGATTCTTCTGATATGGCCCTGAAGTGGATGTGAAGGATAGCATGGAACAACCTCTTGAGTAGATATATCAGTCAGAATCGGGCCGGGTAATGAAAGCCTATTGGAGCTGTGTGGCAAAGACTGTTCCAAAAGGATGACATTCTGTTATGACGCATTTATAAAATGAGGGGGTTCTGAGATTTAATTTTTCACCAATTATCCTGCTGTGAGTTTTCCCGAAAGATGTCATGCACCTCAGATGTGTGAGGGGCTAGTGGGTGGACATTTCGCTGGTATTATTGGTACAAAATGTGAGTAGATACCACTTGTTGCACATGCACCAGTTGTGCTGCAAATGCTCAACCATTAAAGAGGCTCTAAGCACCCATGTGTACCATGCAGTGGGTGTACCTCTCGCCTATGACCAGGCTGTTACTCTGGCAGAGGTTATAGTCGCTGAATGGGTCTGCTGTCATGGGGCACCACTTACCCTCTGTAGTGACCAGGGCACCAATTTTGAATTGGAGGTCTTCTCCAAACAATGTGTGAGCTGGCCCACATTGACAAGATCTGTGCCAACTCCCCTTATGACCTCAGTCAGATGGGCAACTCAAGTAATTTAATACCACTCTGCAGAAAATCCTAGCCACAACCTCCTCTGAACGATGCCACTGGGAATGGGATCTTATGGTTCCCCATGCCAGGGATGTGGCTTAAAAGTGCCACAGTTTTGACTGGATTTCATCCCAGACATGATGCTTCAGAGATAATGGAGCCCACTGACCTGGTTGCAGGGAAAGCCCCCAATCTAATAATAATTGACTAATCATTCCTGGCCAACATGTGGTTCAGATGAGACAAAGGTTGAAGTTGGTACACCGGGTTGCGCGATGCACTAGGCCAATAAGTGGGAGCAAGCCGTAAAAGCAGTATCGACAAATAGAGCAGCCAAGACATTGAAAAGTGTCACTTCATCTACAGCGAGATCATTGGACTTGACGGCAAATAAATGCAGTAACAGACAATAGATGAACTGAACAGAGATGATATCACTGGAATTCAACAATGAACTGCCTTAACTATCATTTTGCATTATTGACACACTGTTTTCCTTAAATAAACGTTGTTCAGTTGCTTTGACGCAAATGTATTTGTTTCAAGCGGCCAGTATAAATGAAGGTGACTTGACTAAAGAGTTTAGATGGTGTGTTGCCTTGTAAAGGAAACTAAGCAAGTGAAAACAAAATCAGAAGTTTCTCCCCAACAATGATGGTCCTTACTTTTATCCAGGGACATCTGATGACTTAGTAAGTAGCAGATCCAGAGAACCCGAAAGTACCAAAGTAAAGTCGCTCACCATGACATGCTCAAAGCCATAACATTCTCGGCAACCCCTGAGAACAGCTGGGTGTCTAAAGACTCAAGTTTGGCTACCTCAGGAAGTTCCTGTCCCAGACCTGGGGAGTCAGGTGGAGCTGAACTGACTTGGATCAGTCTTGTCTTTTTCACGAAGAAACCAGAAATTTCCAGAGGCCCAGACAGTGTGCCGCATGACAGAGCAGGACACAGAGGATGATCAGTGGGAGAGAATTTTAAATAGGACTGTTATCAGCCAAATGAGGGGTAGACGGCAAGTCTTTTGTGGACTGCAAACGAAGTTTTTCTTTTTCATTTCTCGCACAGCCTGGTGGTGGAAGGAGTTCTCTGACTGCACAATACATTCACACGAAGCTGCAGTTACATTCGATCATTATATTTTGAATGTTATATCGTGATTTTTCGACTATAAGTGGCATCTGGAGTATAAGTCGTGATCAGTCCAAAAATATGTCATGATGAGGAAAACATATATAAGTCGCACTGGACTATAAGTCGCGATTTATTTAGACTCAAGAACTTAAGAGAAAATATTATAACCTACAGCCGTGAGAGGGCTTCATGTTTTCAGTGTAGACTACAGGAGCACTAGCAGCATAGAGTGCCCTCCTCGCTGTAGACAGTAATGTTTCTATTGGTTCATTTCTCTTAGTTCATTTCTTGGTTCATGTCAATGTAATTTTTGATAAATATGTCGCGACCTGACTATAAGCTGTGCAGGACTAGCTAAACTATGAAAAGTGCATCTATAGACCATTTAAAAAGGGCGCACTAAACAGAATATGAAACAGCTGACAAAGTAAATGACCCCAAAGTGCTAGCCTTACAACAGGGCACACAGTTAATTTTATCAAAATGATAATCACATCTATTTATTTGACAATCCTGCTACTAGCCTCTTTATTTAGACTAAACCCCTTTATTTCCGCTCAGGGAGCTGGCTTTTTGAGTGCACTGCACATCCTGTCATTCTGGTGAATATGTCAATGCAATAGACACATTTTGCAGTTAACGATTAATTAAATGACAATCGATCAATGAAATTATCTTTAAAACCAAAACAATAGAGATTTATAAAACGCCATGTAGTCACAAAGTGACCCCCATTTTTCCCTGTAATTTCTCTTGCACTACACATTATCTATGGAAGGACAAAATAGTTCATGATCATACTCATTGTTTTATTATGAAAAATAATAAGTAACAAACCTCCTCCATCACTTCCTGCTTTTGTCTTCTCACTAAGATCAGAATCCCGGATTCTTCCCAGCATAACATTACTCAGACTACCACCGAAAACACCAGAGCATCAACAAAGAATCCAACAAGAAACACCGCATAATCATCAGTGAACATTAAAATAATTTTCTATAGAACCAAACATTCTATAGAAATAACAGATTTAACACAGACATTAATTAATGTTATAAAAATATAATAAATAATAATAACAATACACTACTTGGGGTCGTTGCCAGACAAGTCGCTATCTCACAGTTGGATTTATATCGTTGATTTATTTATGCGATCTTTCTTATTTGACACACTCAGCTAACATCAAGATGCTCTACTAATGGATCTGATGAGTTGAATCAAGTGTGTTTGATAAGAGATTCATCAAACTCTGCAAAGTTGAGGTGTCTTCAGGAACAGGGTTGTGACTCTGATTTTACAAATATTGGATTGAGATCATCATCAGTCACTTAAAGTTGCATTCAGGTTTGTTGGAATAAATTAAAATAATTCAGTTTCAATCTAATATAAGTAAAATAATCCAGTTCTATTAAATTATTAGAGAATGTTTCTTAGTAAAACTGAAGAAAAAGGAAAAGATCTTTAGTCAAAGCCATTTGAAGAACAACAGATGCATGTAATCATGTGACAGTCATTTATGGTAATGCCATTTTAATCTTTTTTTTTTTTCTCTCTTCAGAAAAGAAATGTAAAAATATGAATATATTAACATGGATAAGACTAGTTTGTATAGTTTCATGACCAGTGGTGGTCAGTAATGGAGTAGCTGTACTTTGTTACTGTGCCTTAAGTTCATTTCTCAAGTATCTGTTCTTTCCTGGGTAGTTTTATTTTGAGTAACTTTGACTTCGATCATGATTCTAGACTCTCTCTCCTCCTGCACAGGGTCATGCAGCCCTTGAGACTCTGATCAGAGAGTGATAAACTTCTGTGTCCTGCAGTCTGGATAGGCTTTTAGTTAATGTGCTTAGATTTTTTACTATTTTAATTACAGAGATGGACATAGTATGATTTGATTGGCTTGCAATATCAATTGTGTGTTGTCAGAAAAAGGCAGGATTTTCTGCTATTTATACTTACTGCAAATATTGACAATATCTGCACCTCATTATTGTAATATTGTAGTATATTATAAAATGGTATGCAATAATGACTTATCTTATTATATTAATAAATTATTGAGGTAAATTTTAATTTAAAATATTAAATGGACGTCACCTTATTGGGACAATAAAGCCCTCCTACACTTACCCTACCCTGCTCATCCGTCATTTTCTTTAAAAATAAATGCTTTTGTAATGTAATTTGAAAAGGGAGAAAAGTTCGTCATTAGACGGATCTGAACCAGGTCGATCGCGTCAGAAAAGAACAAGACAGAGATTTAATCATCTGCATCACTGAAGCAGATCAAGAATCAGATGTATTTAGTCATTTTTAACAGCTGATTCACGTATTGTGGAGCAGAGTTATAAGTAGCCTCTGTGAACAAGGTTCGCTCGCTATCCTCAATCCTGGTTTGTTATTCAAATGCAAGCTGAAAGATATTTTTTGACTTTTCAATCTACACCACTGCTTTTTACTTCACTACATATCATAAAACATATCAATACTCCTTATAATAAATCACGTGCTCTGAGACGCAGAAGCGGTGTCTGCTTCAAGTACGAACTGATTCTTTTCAGTGAATCTTTTAAATCGGTTCTCAAACCGCACCAACGATTCATTCGGGAATTAGAATGATTCGATTGCAGCTGTTCTCGAGTCGACAACTCACTGATTCAAATGAACCGTTTGAGTGCGAGTCTCTGAACTGAATTCACAAGTAAGAACCGGGAGATCTTGTGAGCACGCGCGACTGATGCTGCTAAAAGTAAGTTATTAATGTCGAGATTATAGGATTAATAATTGAAACTGAAAATCATATTTAGATCAAAACTTTCATTTTGTTTGTGAACTAAATCTGATGTAAAGATGATCTATTCAAGCCCATTGAAATCGTGAAGTCACACACATCAATCAGTGTCACTCATGATTTAGGTAAAAAAAAAAACACACACACAACACGAAACATTAAAATACTACAAATTAGCGACAACAGCTTTATTAGCCCTATGTGATGTCTGTTTTCATATTGTTTATCAACAGTATACATTTTATAATGTTTGGATTAACTAGCGAGTAGACAGATATGGATGTTTCTTCATAACCAAACTGAAAATAAGTAAATATTGTTGCTGATGCTAACTGTCTATACTAACAAGCTTGCTGGTGCTAAGTTGAGGTAATCTTTAGATATAAAGTCCAAGTATTTTTATTGAATCATCTAGATAGATTAGATCTGGGGAAAAGACAGGATAATGTTCAGAACATGGTAACTACAGTCAGTGGTTAAATTGGCTTTTTGTAGGGAAGGGAGCCCTTATTTTACGTCATCTTTAAAGATCGGCCACAGATACAGTCAGCATCTAGTCATAGCTGGGGGCGTGGCGGCGTGGGGAAAACACTGCGAGCATCGTGTGTATCTGAATGACAAAATTCATAATTTGTTGAGTTTATTGGAGGTACAGAAAACAGCAACTCTTGCGTGATTGTCCCGTTTATTTCAATTAGTAGCCAAGGCAATGTTTCCCCACATATACACTAGTCCATATCGATATTTGATTCATTTTACAGCCCTAATATAGATGTATTCATTCAAAAATAGCCAAATCCCACAGCGTTCTGCTTAATACAGCAAACTCTATTTTTGACTGGATTCAGCGATTCAATCGTTATAAACACAGGCGGGGAATTTATGAATGAAAGTGTAAAAGTTCTGACACAAAACTAAGTTGTTAAGTGTCCACATGCTTTTTAAGTGGGTTTATGTTAGAGCACTAGGCTAGCGTTACATAATTTTGCTTAAGGTAGAATGATAAAGCTAATTATGCATTCCACTTTCTGAAACAACCTTACACAGTTTTGATGCGTTAATAATGAACCGATGTTAATATAGCCTGCCTGTGATGAAATTCCGACTGCACACACACATGCTTAGTCTTGGGATTTGGGATTGACAACTTCCCTTGATCATCCTCACAATTTATTGCATTTAGCCATTTTGTAATCCTTTCCGGCTCTGTATGTTTATTAGGAAGGTTGTAGAACTTAAATTCATAATTTGTTAGTTTATTGTTGGTACAGAAAGCGACACAGCAACTATTAAGTGATTGTCCCGTTTATTTAAATTTAGCCAAGGCAATGTTTTCCCCACAGGCTAAATTCACATCACGTGGCGAGTGCGTTCCAGAGCGTTCCCAGACCAACCGGCTGTATCTATAAAATGACTTAATGTGTTTTACACCAAAGGGCTATTTTACAGTATTAATGTGTTAGGTAAGGTTGAGTAGTTATTCAAACAAATAAAAATGCTTTACCATTTTTTTTATTATTATTTACCTTTAATGTTAACAACGAGACAGCGGTTTTCACCCTCGGAAAAGCGTATGAAATTTAATATGTTTTGAAAATATTGGTTGACAAATATTTAAACATCTTTTAAACAAGGCAAATATGTTGATTTAAGAGAATCAGGGCCAATATCTTTGTCAGTTTATGTTATATTTGATTTAATCACACTGACACAGGAGGTAATTACTCAACTCAATGCATTATGAAACAACCCGAACAACACTTGTGCAGGCGTGTGGCGTGTGCAGACATAACAGTTTACACTTTAAATACATCACATTTACTTATTCACATACTACAATTCATGCATTCATCAGCCTCCAAATAGGAGTAAATGCAGGCTCCTCTGGTTTATGTTGTCTTTGTCTACAGACAGCCGGTCTGCTGACCTCCTTGTCATCACACACTTCCTAACAAACTGAGTTGGGTTACACATCTCTAGTGGTGGACCCACTAACTTTACCAACATCAAAGAGACACATTGACAATCTTCAGCTGATTTCTCAGTGGTGTAACAATAATATTCATAGCTGAAAATCCCTTTCACATTCAGCTGTGCTCACAGCCAGTGTATCTACTGTGTGTTTTAATTTCAGAAGACCCTCTTTGATTGCCATGTTTGGGTTTTCCTTGTAGTCCCTGAAACCTTGTTTGACACTACAGTAGTTCAGTGCCAGACTATCACACATCTGCCTCAATTCTTGTTCTCCATACAGCTGTGGCACTGGAGAGGGCCAGGTGTCAGGTGACAACACATTTATTTGATCAAAAGCTCCAGCTCATGCTCTGGGACCATCCTGGACTGCATGCTACAACTGAGTCGCGTGAAAAACTTTTCCTGATTGATTTTGATGATTAAACCCGCTTAGCTTTTTCCTCACAACAGGCTCTAATGAAGCAGACACGCGTGTCAGATAACATTGTAACAACGTCCGGTGTGAGGCGTGTCAGAGACGACTTCTGACTAATGTTTGTGTAATGCTAGATAGGCCTATATATAACCACCATTTAGCATTTCATGTTTTGAGGTTATGAATTAGTCAGATGTTAGATAATTATATACTAGGGATGTGCATTTCAAGCAAAAGTGATAATCGATAATGCGCTGGGTATTATTGATTAGTAGTCGATAATCACCCCCTCCACATAAACCCACACACTCCATCGCGCATAAACACACACCCATAAAAGAAAGGGAGAGAACTTTTCAGGCTCTCAGTCAGTATGAAAACAAACTGTTTCATATATTGAGAATAGTCTATCTAGACCAAGCCAATTGATGGTTGTATGATTGCTGAAACACTTTAATATAACAACTGAATGATGGCAATTATTAACATAACAGTCCATCTTTTATCAACTGCTCACAAGGCTCTAGGAGCCTATGTCATTTCTATTTTTAAAATGAGCATGAACATTCATAGCATTTTTTATAAAAGGTTTACAGATTAAGATTAGAACAGATTAATTCAGACATGAATATTAGGTTTAAAGGTGCCATATGCAGAAATTGAGGTAAAAATATCCATAACATGACCTACGCATCAAAAATGAGAAGAAATAAGGCGATGATGTCATTAAAAAAATGTCAAGTTATAGTGCTGCAGAGATATCAACCTTAATTAGCATTAGCATTACTAGCCCGACCCGGCAGGTGTTGTAATACCAGTTTGACCGTGGGAGGCGGTATCGAGGCAACATAACCACCAGTCAACCTGCAATACCCGAATAACTTCGCGGAGCTACCTGAACCTGATGTCAATGCGTGTGGAAAGTACAGCCCACTACTTTCAGTTCAGAGAAGAGAGCGGAAGGATAGCTAAAGCCCTTGGCAGAGACCAACACCCTCTACAGGGATACCATCGGCTTCGAATCACAAATCAAATCCGATAAGAATACCAGAGTAAACATCGGCACTGGTTTTAATCGGTGGAGACAACTGATGGACCTGAAAGAAATGAGGTTCGACTCGAACTTGCAAGTTAGATGCTGTTAGTATTTGCCAGAAGTTTGTTTTATATGTTTGTGTATTTGTTTTGGGAAGTTATAACATAGAAATGTATCGAAGGCTGTTCAATAAGCGTTAGCGATGGCTAACCGTAGCTGCGTTTGATAATTACTAGCTATAACTTAGCGTTACCCATTTTATTATATAGGGCTGTGCATGTCTTTACTCATGTACATCTCATCAGTAAAGCGCTCCTGTAATTAGGAGTATATCTCAATGCGTGTGTTCAGATCAGGATTGCCAGGTTTTCACAACAAATCCTGCCCAGTTGCTTCTCAAAACTAGCCTATCTGCTTCCAGAAGGTTCCCGATAAAACATTGCTTCCGGGGTTAAAATATAGGTTTTAGCAGGGTTGCCTTGGTATAATTTGCATTTTAGGGGCAAAATAACCGTTATTTGTATTGAGAGTCGCTGTAACCAGCGGACATGAAAAACAACCACCACAGACTTGGCAACACTGGTTGGCATTTACTACCTGAGAGCGTAATTCCTGACAATCTACACAACATCGATATAAAAAAATGCAAGGCGATTCTTTGTCAATTTTGAAAGCGATTTTGTGTTGGTTGTCGTAGACTAAGGCTCTGTGCAATAACTCAGCTCCACCTGAACCAGTATTGCCAAGTCTGCGTTGTTTTCATGTCCACTGGTTGAAGCAATCCCAATACCAATAACTGATATTTAGCCCTAAAATGCTAATTTCCGAAACCCTTCCCAAATGTATATTTTAACGCCGGAACATTTCGAGGAACTCAATCAAATGATTGGGCTAGATTGATTGGAACTAGTTTTACTAACACTGGCAAGGCGTGTTACTGATGACATGAAATCCGTGATTTTTGCATCCCTATGTATCTCTAACCTGCTACGTCTAGTCTGTTGGTCTCCGTCTTCTTTGCCAGTGGTTTTCTGATGCGTAGAAAAAATTGATTGTGGCGTGAAAGCGTTTGAAAAAGTCATTGCGTGTGTCTCATGGTAAATGAGTTGGCACAGTTAGTTCTCAAGCGAATAGGACATGTTGATTATTGCTGTTTGCGTTTGTATTAATCTATGATGTGTCCCTGTTTGCGGGACATAAAAAAAATAAAAGTGATAGTGGACCAAGGTGTCTGAGATTGTTCGGTATTTAGTAAGGATCCTAATAGTTTCTCAAACAATATTTAAGAGGTTATAACTCCTTTGGTTAGTCTGCGGAGATCAACAAGCTTGTTTGCTTTGCGGCGCTTTAAATGCAAAATAAGCATTGATCTACGTTAAAGCGTGGCTCTAAATCTTTCTGCAGGTCTGTGAGCAGAAGGCGCAAAGCGATTGATGCTCTCGCGGCGGTGAATGAGCGCTTACAGTTAAGCTCGGCTATGGCTGTAGTGTTGTTGTGAGAGAGCTGAACATAGAGACTATGCGTTTGCGTTTGTTACTCTAGAGTGAACCAATTCACTTTATTGGGCATACTGCCCATCTGGTATGAATGTGGTATGACTGTTTTTCCAAACATTAGATGGCACCTTTAAAACACATTCGGTGCTAAACAGAATATGCATAAACACGTACGCTAAACATATGGTGAACGCAGCCTGAATGACGCCATTATTTCAACATAACTTTTAATGTCTGTATTTATAACAATAACCTATTTCATACATATATAATTTTTTTTTTTTTTTATTGAGCATGTCCACAGTTCTACAGTTATTGGCAGCTCAACCCTCTGGTCTGTCTCCTTCTCTCACTGGACTGTGCTCACACTGCACTTCACACTATGGCCAGGTGATCTGTCCATCTCTAATACCCTGTCAGATTCTGCTACTCCCATGAAAAAAGTAGGTAGTACTTATAAGGAACCATGCCAAACCGAGGGAGGCTTTTAATTGAAAGCGAGGAAACTAATATAGAGACTTACATGGCCAGTCCGGGGCTGATCAGATTCTCTGACTGAGTGCTGTCCTCATTACACAGCTGCTGTTGAAGCCATTATAATAGTTTAGTTTTGATTCTTAATGGCAAAGTGGTCATATTTTGTTTCGATTTTTCATTAATTTAATTCAGAAATACGATTGGAACATAATATATTACAAAAAATTATAAAAAAAGTGTGTGGCACCTGTCATTCTTCACGCTTTAAAATGAAAACAGCAATAGGCTTAATGATGATTTTTTAAACACTAATTGATTTATTTCACGAGAAACTCGTTTGTATTCAATTGTTCAGTTTTTTTTCAACATGCACTCAAATATTTATTTATTTGTTATTATTTTCGGTCCTGCAAAAATTAAACAGAGAAAATATAATTGATTCAAATATATAAATATAATTGAAACACTATACACACTAACACACTCAGGCTATAATTGAAGGAGGGAATATCTCACTACAGATTAAAGAGCTGAAAAGCATTTATTGTTTGTATTTTATCTTAAAATTGATAGAAGCCTGAAATTTTATTCCTTCAAAAATAACAAATCATTTTAATGCAGCTAGCTCATAATCAGACTTAATACATGGGAAACAGGGAAGTTTCCGCTCAGCACAATAGAGTGCTTGTTCTGTTAACTTAGTTGTTTGTTATTTTTGAGTCGTTTGGGACATGGTGACAAAGGAGATCCTCTCACAACATATTTCTTTATAAACCTATTGCTTTGCGGCTAGAACGTTCACGTAATCATGCTGCAGTATCAGTAGTTCTGCTCGTGTTAGTGCTCACACTTAGGGCTGGGACGGTTACCACATTACCGCAATACCGCTGTCCGTGCGCCTACCGCTGGTCTAAACCTGTAACCGTCATCACCGCACAAAACAATTCAAATAAAATCTTTGTATCTATGCACCATCCATTTGTATTCACTAGAGTACCTGTGTAATGTCTTGTAGCCTATATATTCATTTTACTAAAGCATAAAATACAGGCGGATGACTCATGGAAAGCCAAAAAGCAGGACACGGCTTATTCTGCTTAACACAATTCTCTCCCAGTGGTTCGCTTACGACAATTCGCGATTTAAGGTACTATTCCATCGAAACATGGCAGAGAGGGCTAACTTGGTGGCAAAGCCACATTTTGGCTTTGAATCTGATGAAAAAGGACTTCCAGGCAATTTTAATGATCCCATTTGTAGAATTTGCTACAAAAGATTCCGCTATCACGCTTCAAATACGTCCAACCTGAGGGACGATCTTACAATCCGTCTTTTTTTTTATTTTTTTTACTTATAAATATTATTTATATTTATCTTATTTATAAATATTCTTTATATTTAGTTTATCTTATTTGTAAGTAAAAACAACCACAATATTGTGAGCAGCGACACTTTGTTAAATTAAATAGCATTGCTTTAAATTATAGCCTTGAACCACACTGAGACCAAAGCCTATGAGATATAGGCTAAATAAATATAAATATGTAAAAATATATAATATAAATATTTATATATATTATAGATTTTTAAATATTTATATTAATTTAGCCTATATGTCTACATATTCATATTACTCTATATGCCTTAGTTAAATAGCCTTCATTAACCACTGAGACAAAAAAGTGCACGCAGTAATATCTATATAAATATTAAAATACAAAGGAAAAATGTCTGCGTTTTGATGGAAAAATACAGTGCACCCTCAACAGCTATTGGCAAAGACGCGTTTTCGACCTAGGTATAAGGATATTGACATTTCTGCGAAGTGAAGGATGAGCTCATGGAGGAGATGATGAATGTCCCTCCGAAAATGTATGACCATTTGCTACAAGCATTCCCTCAGAGCGTGTGTTCAGTGCTGCAGGTACGTCCTTACGTCTTTCAGGGCCTCCCTTAAACCTGACAAAGTGAACATGCTAGTTTTCTAGCAAAAAATATGAAGGCTGGGATGTAAACCATAGGCATTTCGTTTTGCCAGCACTTTTTTTCAGACATTATTTCTGTTCTAAATGTTCTTATTCTAAATGTGAAATAATAAATGTTAAAAGTGTTCCTTACGCTCAATTGCCTTAGCCTCTGTGTGCTCAAAAGTCGTTATAGTTTAAGTGATTGTTTGATGATGCGACTGTAAGCCTAATCTGAAGGTAAAATATGGAAAATAAACATGCAAATTAATATCTATTACTGATCAATACGATAAATAAAAATGTGTTTGTTTTGTCTTTATGATGCTCTATCTTCAGATCTCTGTTGTGAATTCGATCAGATCTGATATAGCCCCAAACATATGAAGGCTAGGGTAACCTCGCCTGTTATTTCAGTGTTGCAGAATTTTATTTCCATTTCCATCATTCCATTTCTGTTCTAAATGTTCATGTTCTAAATAAAAAAAAAGTTAAATAAACCTGTTCCTTAAATTAGTTTGCCTCCCGTGTGTATGCGATAGTGAAAGATCCATCGATCACTGTAGCGTGGTGTGGTGGAGGCGGGGGTTCGAGTGCGGTTTACGCATCCTGAATTATGCTTTTCAACGCGTAAGAAAAATTCAATACCGTCCCAGGCCTACTCACACTGCATGCATACCCTAATTAAACTGAAGTGCTCTGGTCCACTTCTTCCAACCAACCGCCGCACAAGAGCAATCACAGTCAACGAACTAGTCTTTGGGGGTAAAAGGCTTCGTTCACTGTTCACATCCTTAGAAAATAATCGACAACCTAATCGATAATCGGTCATTAAATCAACTAGTGAATATTTTAAAATCTTGACCAATCCCTTTTATATACTTTTAAAATATTTTATTTTTAAATATCAAATTGGTGTAAAAAGAAATCTGAACATTTTAGTAACTAATCAGGATCATATTAGGTTTAGTAACAACAATTTATATTGTTTTACATGGTGCAATTTCTGATAAGATTGACATAAAATTTTATGATTTCAGTTCAGTGCTTGTGATTTGATTCAATATTGACTCATTTGGATGAATATTAGGTAGGCTACACAAGAAAGGCATTAATTTTTCTCAAG
This sequence comes from allo-octoploid hybrid of Carassius auratus x Cyprinus carpio, assembly GCA_024542945.1. Taxonomy (NCBI): domain Eukaryota; kingdom Metazoa; phylum Chordata; class Actinopteri; order Cypriniformes; species allo-octoploid hybrid of Carassius auratus x Cyprinus carpio. The sequence goes on along the minus strand of CM045073.1, from coordinate 26,094,921 downwards.
ACAAAAAAGACATAATGTGTTTTTTTATATATATTATAATAACAACTGTGTTTAACATTGTTCATTAGCTAGAATCATCCAATTCACGTGCACTATAGGGATCTGTCATGTCATGTCTACAAGCCAAAACTGTATTTATTGCTTGAATTTCTAAATAAAATTGACAGAATCTGAGATGATGATTATTTTTATAACATAAGTATCCTGCCTGGTCTTGTCTGTCGGTCTCCGAGTCCTCTTTACTTTGTGATTTTACTGTCGTGAGAAAATTGATGTGTGAGCCGTAGAGAGTTGGCAGCTATGGCCTTAGCAGACAAATCAAATGAAAAACTAAACCGTCTGGCGAGGCTACATTAGTCACATTAGAACTAATTAGAACACATTAGAACTTAGACTAATGTGACACATTAGTCACTTAACAGCTCCTGCAACCCATCCTGAACACCTCTCCAATCAAGCACTCTCACCATTCTCACCATTCTCACCTCCCTGCATCCCCCCTCTCCCCACACCTGCAATTCAGATCAGCGAGGGATCGTGCGCCAGGTCTTCCGGAAGCAGAAAGGAAAAAGCACCAGGCCCAGATTGTGTTACACCAGCCTGTCTGAAATCCTGTGCTGACCAGCTGGCCCCCATCTTCACCAGATCTTCAACAGATGCGCTGGAGCTGTGCAAAGTCCCTTCATGCCTCAGCAGTTCCACCATCATCCCCATCCCTAAGAAACCCAAAATTACAGGACTAAATGACTACAGGCCTGTGGCTCTAACGTCTGTAGTCAGAAGTCATTTGAAAAACTGGTGCTGCCCACCTGAAGGACATCACTGGGCCCTTGCTGGATCCTCTTCAGTTTGCCTACAGAGCAAACAGGTCTGTGGGCGATGCAGTAAACATTGGACTGCATTATGTTCTGCAACACCTAGACAGACCGGGGACTTATGTGGAGGGATCCTGTTTGTGGACTTCAGCTCGGCCTTCAACACGATCATCCCAAACCTCCTCCCTGCCCAAACTAAATCAGCTCTCCGTGCCCACCTCCGTCTGTCAGTGGATCAAGCAGCTTCTGACAGACAGGCAGCAGCTAGTGAGGCTGGGAAAATACATCCAGCACCCATTACAATCAGCACGCGAGCTCCCCAGGGCTGCGTTCCTACTGCTCTCTCCCTGTACACCAACGATTGCATCTAGGGACCCTCTGTCAAGCTCCTGAAGTTTGCAGATGACACCACACTCATCGGCCTCATTCAGGACGTGTGGCAGTCTGCTTACAGACAGGAGGTAAAAGAGCTGGCTGTCTGGTGCAGTCTCAACAACCTGGAGCTTAACACCCTCAAACAGTGGAGATGATCGTGGACTTCAGGAGAAACCCGCTGCACTCCCCCACTCACCATCATGAACAGCCCTGTGACTGCAGGTGGAGTCATTCAGGTTCCTGAACCACCATCTCTCAGGACCTGAAGTGGGACATTCACATTGACTCTCATCGTAAAAAAGGCCCAGCAGAGGTTGCTACTTTCTCCGCCAGCTGAGGAGTTTAACCTGCCACAGGAGCTGCTGAAACAGTTCTACTCCACCATCATTGAATCCATCCTCTGCACTTCAGTAACTGTCTGGTTCAGCTCAGCTTCTAAATCTGACCTCAGAAGACTACAGAGAGTAGTCCGGACTGCTGGCGAATCATCGGTTCAACTCTCCCATCTATTCAAGAACTGTACTTATCCAGAGTGAGAAAAGGGCTGTCAAAATCACTCTGGACCCCTCACATCCAGCACACTCCCTCTTTGAACTGTTGCCATCTGGTTGGCCTTACAGAGCACTGAGCACTAGAGCGACCAGACACAGGACCAGTTTTCTTCCCTCAGGCAATCCATCTTGATGAACAGCTGACAATAATGGCTGAACACACTACACTTTATATTTATATACACACACCTTTATTTATCTAACACACATACTTAGTATACACTTTTTTTGCTTAATTTTGACACATATATATGTACATACATAACTTCACTTTGTAATATACCTGCCTACAATTGTCATTTTGTATATTGTCATTCACTGTCTACATATTTGTATTTTTTATTCTTTTTATTATGTGTTTTATGTTCTGTAGCTGTCATTCTGTTGACTTTCAGAGCTTCTGTCCAGAAAACAAATTCCTGCATGTGTAAACATACCTGGCAATAAAGCTCATTCTGATTCTGATTCTGATTCAGAAAATGAAGTTGTAGGTTGTGTTTGAATAATTCATTATCTTATTTATCTGAGGTAAATTAAACCAAATACTCACATATGCTGGATAAAGAATTAGACAACCGATGAGCCATCATTATGGCGTCTGATAAATCATGTAGTCTGGGTGTCTCTGTGTAGTCTTGCTAATGATCCAGTCTTAAATGCCATGTATTTACCAGGAATGAAAATAATTCAAGTGGAATAACAATATTTGGTGCTGAAGGAGCGAGCTGAGCATTATTATTTTTATTATATTATAATAATAAATGTTCCTCCTAACTTCGAGGCCTTATTCTCATGTCAGATATAACTGTGATGTTCTGCAAAACAACAAACTTTAAAACCCTTTTTCTTCCTGGTGAAGATCAGATGGTCAGATCTGTTTTCTCTCAGGTACATCTCAGTGTGAGCTTCACAGTGAACATTACTACATCTCTCTCCTCAGCGAGTCCATATCAACAACACAAATATATCTAGGCTTCATGTCCACCTACATGGAGATCTACTATTAACCATTATCTATCCTGAAACATTAAATGGTAAAATCAAGACAAATTCTTTAGATATGTGAAGAAAAAGGTGCTGCTTTCTGATTCTTCTTCTTTCAGTATTAAATCAGGAAAACAAATGATCACAATGTACTTTCGGTCTGTACAGCTCCACTACAAGCAGACTGAATACAAATAAAATACTAAGTCTTCTTCAGTAGTTAATGTTACAGTTTTTTCAGTGCTAACAAGCATTTGTCCAAGCAGTTGTCACATTTTCAAAACTCTAAACACAATTAGCACAGAATCTATCTATTGTGGCCATACCATTCACACATTTCATGTCGTTTTCACACAATATGGAGTCATTAAATACATTTCCACAATGCTTACATATTCTGAACAGACAAGCTATACCTCCCAACAAAATTATGGATCGCTTTTTGTAGTATTTACAAATGTTAACACACAACATCCCACAATAGCAAAAACAATGTTCCAAACCTTAGATACAGTATAAAAACCTCTGCTTCTGCAATGATATCAGTTCAAAACAATATATCTTAGTTGATATATGTTGTATAAATTGGCCAACCACAACTGATTCCAATCTGAGCATTAGACTCAATGGCAGCTTGGTTTTTAGACAATAAACTTATACAATAAAATGAGGACTTTGAAGAGTGATGTTTTTGGAACAGAAACAGAAAAGTGAAACACTGTAATGTATGGACGGGAAGAATAAGAAGCAAGGGGCTAGGGAGAAAGAGCAGTAGAGATGAGGAGCAGTAGGAGGACAGGCTAGCAAGAAGGAGACAGGAAGAGATGCAGAGAAACAGTGAGAAGAGGATGAGAGACAGTGAGAGGAGCAGTGAGAACAGTGAAAGGAGAGTGACAGAGCAGTGAGAGAAAGCAGTGAGAAGTGAGAGGAGCATGAGCAAGTGAGAGGAGACAGTGAGAGAATCGCAGTGAGAGGAGCATGAGCAGTGAGAGATACAGTGAGAGGAGCAGTGAGAGGATCTTTATTTTATATCTGGGCTTTTGATTGTTGTTTATGTTCAGAATGCTCTTATGTGTTTCATGATATTGTTCACTGTAAGAATACTGTCGAGAGCCTGTTCTGTTTAACCTCATCGGGCTTTTCTATGTACTGCTCTCCTGCTAACAGTAAGGGAAAATACTTTACTGGAATGCTTTTTGAATGTGAACATTACTGTACATTTGGACATACAGTTCAAACCAATAAATTTATGTAAACAATGAATTCATGTTTTACGCATGCAACATCCTGTAAAACTGAAACATGAGAAAGTCAATCAGTTTTAGTAATGCTCGAATAGCCTATTTTGAAACTGTGAACTTTGATTTGACTGTACATGTACCTTGTGAGTCAATACAAGTGTTATTCTTTGACAGAATAATTTAATTTGAGTCAATTTCAGTGTTATTGGAAAGTTGGTTGTGTGCATGATAAAGATGTGTTCTCATTTTGAAATGAAGATTTAGTATATATTTAACAAAATGTAGTTTTAGAAGAAAATTATCCATTTGGCCATGTATTTTGAAGGTGTATCTTAGAGTTTGAAAGTATCTGAAGATGTTAGCGCTTGTTAGCTGATGAAAAACAGTAGTTATTCTGTTGAAGGAATATTTAGGTTGATCATTTGGTCCTGTTTGTTGAGTTAAATCAAGTTATTTCAGTTTGAGTCTGAGCATAAAAGATGTCTGAGCTTTCTGTGCAGTAATATGATATCTATAATATATATTAACAATGTGTTTTAAAGATATTGGACCATGATCTTCTAATAACTCATTTTTAATCTTCTGTTCTCTCAACAGCCCAAAGGTGGTATTATGAAAGGCTTGTGTGCCTGAATTTGCTGATTTTTTTAATCATTCATGTTTTCTCTTGCAGGCTGTAAACTGCATTTGGAGAGAAGCTGTGCTCGATTTCAGCCTGAGATCAAAAATTCCTTTGAAGAACTGAATTCTGAGTGATAATTAAACCAGGATGGTTTTCAAAGGAAGTGTCTGCTTTGATGGATCCTCACCGAAACTGGAAGAAATTGGTAAAGTCTCAACACATTAAATGTAGGTTTGGAGAAAGAAAATCCAGAATTGTGTTTTTGTAGATGTGGTTTTATTTGTGTTTCTGACCCTAGGTTAGCCCTTAATTAAGCATTCTGAAAACCAAATTAATAATAATTAATATTGGAATAATGTGGTTGGTTGTTATATATAATATTTAGTATTTATATATAAGATTTGATATATAATAAATATTATAAATATATAATATGGTTTTCTATCAGATAAATAACTGAGCTCATTTTAATTTTGTACATTTCCTCTCTCTCCACTTTAGGAAAACAAATAAAACCAAGATCTTGTCAAACACACCACACACCAACCAACTCCTCCTACTTCATCTCTCCCCCCTCCCTCTCTCTTTCTATACACAAACACAAACCTTTTTCTCTCACTCTCTAAACACACACACACACTAAAACTATTAAAATTCATTCAACACACAGAACTTAACTTTGTCAACAATCTCAATACAATTTATTTTATTTATTATCTTTATACACTTCCTCTTGAATAAACATATTATTAAAATTATTTTATTATTATATTATTATTATTATTATATTTTATTACTTTACATATATATTATTAATTCTTTTTTATATATTATATTATTTTACCTTTAATATATATTATTAATTTCATTATTTTCTCTTTTTTAATTTTCTTTCATTTCTTTTTTCCAACCATACATACACATATTAATTTATTTTGTACATAATACATTTATACACACTTATCTATTTACATCTTATTTTATCTTTCTTTATCTTTAATTTTTATTCATACTTCTCACTTTCTTCTCATCAACTTTATTAACTTTACATTTACTCATTCTACTTTTTTCTTTTCTCCCTCACACACACACACACACCACACTTCTTAATTAATCCCATTATTTCCTGTTTAAATGTAAATTAATAAATAATATTCTATCCTATATAATTCTCAAAAAAAAAACTTGAAAATTACTGATCTTTCCGTTTAATCTGGATAAAATAACTTTATAAGAATAAGAAAAAACTGAAATACTGAGCTTTCTGTTGATCTTAAACATGACTTCAAAGAATCACAAACCATCCCAAATCTACTTGTTGGCTTAACCAAAGTCCAGATAAAAAACATCCATTTAAATCCGGAAAAAATACAGGAATAAATAAATTAATATAAATAAATAAATAAATAAATATAATAAATAAATAAATAATAAATAAATAAATACAATATAATAAATAAATAAATACATATAATAAATAAATTTATAATAAATAAAACAAATAAATACATGATAAATATAAAAATAAAGAAGTTAAGTAAATAAATTTAAAGAATAAAATAAATGAAATAAAATACATAAAGAAAAAAAGAATTTAAAATATAATGGATTACATTTTATTTCAAATGAACTGTTTATTTATTTATTATTTTACTTTTTATTACATTTATTTATTTATCTATATATTATTTATTTTAATTCTGCAGGATTGGTCCCTCCATATACAGTATGATTATTAACTCAATGGGCTAGTTGCATATCTCCTTCATCTTGGATTTGGTTTGTGAAAGATATCTTGGCTAGACATCAGTGAGAGAACCAGAGAAAATCCAAATATTACCTTCTATGTGTTTACTAATTTATTATATCACTCAAATGCAAATAAGATCACACTGCTATTATTACTATACTTTAAATGTTAACTGAGCCAGTGGATTTGAAACTTATGCATGTTTGGGTCCAGTAAATTAATTAAATACACAATGTTCCAAATGAAAGTTTAACCTATGGTGTCTCAAAAAGCTACATAATGTATTTTACCCCACCAATTACTACAAATTACTTATTTTAAAAAATGTTTTTATTACTTTGATTTTTTTGCAAATTTACGCTGGAGACATGGGCTGTGATTTATCTTCATAAGTATCCATTTCAAGTAACATACATCAGTTTGTTTCATCATTGTTTTTCACACCATATATTTTAATTATTTTACCCAACTTTGCATCAAAAAATTTTAAATGAAAAAAAAACGGTCTGTAGAATGAAACAATTAATCTGACCATTTAATGTTTGTTTTTTCTGATAATTAATGCAAAAAATTGAACAATATAAATGTTGCTTATAGACAGATAATGATTTATGCTGCAGAAAACATAAACCTTGGATAAAAACACACATGAATGCAAACACGATCTTTAATTAATGCAAACCTATTATAAATACGTTAAATTGTACAGTTGTTATAAATTATGTTATCAAATAAAGTTAAATGAGACTGAGCATCTTGTTTACAGTCAGAAACCTTATTATCTTATAGATACAGCCAGAACAAAAATCAGCACTCTGAAAATGAAAGTAGCATATTTGAGTGGTTTTGTTTGGAAGAAATCCCTGTGAAATATTAAATATCACATAAAAGTAAGGTATGAGGGGCGGTCAAGAGGGGAACAGGGAGTGAGGCCAGGTGTAGGATTCAGATTACACTGCCTTCCAACGGTCTTGAGTCCCAATGGGAGATGGAAGGATATAAACTGGAGTGACACGTGAAGGACGAGAGGACCAGGCCTGGGATATTTTTTATGTTTTGCTTTTATTTAAGCACCAGTCGGCCATGAGGGGTTGCGCAGTTTGATTTATTTATGAATTATTAAAATGTATTTTGATTGTGCGCCCCGCCTCCTTCTTCCCAATGAATATGGAGATCGCTACAGTGGTGCCGGGCCCGAAGAAGGGAAGACATAGACATTTATTGAAAACAAATCACAGCCAGGACTTTGAAGGACAAATTAAGGGCTGCTATGTAAGGATGCTTGAGGGTTAAAATAAATGTAATGAACAAATAAAATGATTACATCTAATTAATTGCAATAGTTTGATGTTTTATATCACAGCTGCAGTGACTGCTAGAATCTGAGTGCTTTGTCTCGCTACTGCACAACCAGTATAGAGTACAACAAGATAAAGACACAAGCTCTCAGAGATTTCAGACAAAGGAATATTGAATGCAACTTCTCAGGGATATAGAAATGTATAGAAAAATATGAGGGGCAGAATGGCCTTTATCTCACACTCGAGGTTAAGACTACAGTAGTGGACAGGACGGACATTCAGCCAGTATAGTGGACCTACCAAATTTGTGCTCTGCATTTAACCCATCCAAAGTGCGCCACACACACAACACACACACAAAGTGATGTCTGTTTTCCAATACACCTGCCCTCAACCCCACAAACTTAAACACAGATAATATGTCGTAGTTACTGATACCGCAATGTTACTTTAATATTTTAACATTATTGCATGTACAATACTCAAAAGTTTGAAGAATGATAATGATGTAGTTCAGTAGGAACCATGAGTAGAGTGCATTTTGATTAGTTTCTTAGTTTGTGCTTGTGCTGACAAGTTAAATTCTATAGTGCAGATCCTGTGTTTAGAAAGTATGGCTCATTACAAACACACCTTACATAAAACCTAAACACAGTCCTTCAGAGACTCCATTTCTTGTCTCTGCAGGCTGAGTTACTGCAAGTCTGGAGAGGGAAGGCTGTGTTGCTCTGATTCTCAGCTCCTGAGATCAAACCCCTCACACCCGACAGAACTGAATCTGAGAGTTAATACACCAGGAGACCGGAGTGAAGCCGCCCTGCCTCTACTGAGGATCCAACTGTAAACTGAAGAAACTACAGTGAGTGTATTATATTATTGAACACAATAACGTGAAAATACGCCAAAAAAAAATTTCATGCTAAAGGGATATTCACCAAAAATTAAAACCTGTCATCACTTTACTTTTTCTTTCAAGGCATTTCAAAACATTATGATTTATTTGAAAAAATTTTAAGATATTTTGAGAAATGTTTGTGTCCACTCAATGGAAAGCAATGGGCCAAACTTTTTCAAATAATATTCAAAATATAAATGTTTTGTGTTTCACAGGAGAAAGAAGCTAATACAGGTGAAACAAATAGAAGAAAATTATATATATATATATATATATATACAGTAAGACCAAAAGTTTGGAAACCCTTTCTTCAAAGAGTTTTCTTTATTTTATGATTATGAAATTGTAGATTCACACTGAAGGCTTCAAATAGAATAAACATGGACTTTATACATACAAAAGTGTGAAACAACTGAAGATATGCATTTGGTGGTTCTTCAAAGTAGCTTCACCTTTGTTTTGATTACTGCTTTAACACTCTTGGCTTCTCTTTCTTGATGAGCTTCCAAGTAGCCCTAAATTCTTCCAACAGTCTTAAGAAGTTCCCTAAAAGATGCTTAGCACTTGTTCCCTTTTCCTTTGTTCAGGGTCCAGCCTTCACCCAAACCATCTGGATTGGGTTCAGGTTGCATTGGAGGCCTATTGGGGCAGCACCCCATCACTCTCCTTCTTGGTCAAATAGCCTTGATGCCTCCTTTGTGACCTACAATCTTCATAGTCATGAAAATAAAGAAAACCCTTTGAATGAGAAGGTTGTCCAAACTTTTACGAATACACTTTAAACATACAGATAAATAATTACAAAAATGAATTTACCTTTTTAATATAAATAAAATTTACATTACTATTGCAATATTTTTTGATGAGCCTTATATAAAACCAGCATGTAGGTTTTTTCCACAACCGTACCAAGCTGAACATTTTACTCAGTTTGAGGAGTATTTAATAAGAGGAACAGCATTAATAAATGCACTTTTTCTACTGTCAGGTCTTGCATCTCTCACTTTTAGATTCATCTTGAGCAACTAGATGTTATGTATTGTATCTCTGAATTGGATACTTATTGTTTAATTATGTAGTCTGATGATACATTCTACCTGGACAAAAAAAACAAATTGGTTTTTGATCTCTCCTGAACTCTCCCAATGACAGTGATCATGTGGAGCTATGTTTCTCAAATCTGGTCCAGGAAGAACAGACAAAAGCTAATGGATAATGGACCAGCAGGAAACTAAAAACTTTTGATTTCTGCCCACATGATTTATAAGTTTGAAGTTATAACAAACTACACTTTTGTTCTGGAGCAAGCAGTAGATCAGCATTAAAAAGATATAAGAATCTTTTAAGAAGCAAGTTAACCTTGTAGAATCTGTTAGTTCAGACCGAGAGATTGTAAAGTGAGATCCATAACTCCGTCGGTTGAGTCTCAAATGACAACGACTCCTGATGAATCAAAATGAGTATCCACTTTATCTTCAACCAAAAGTAAGCGATGAGTAAGACTTATTCATAGTGCAATAAAAATAATGATAATTAAAAGCCAGTAAACGTAAAACTGTTTGCACTCACAATCAATGGTCTAACGGATAATTACATTAAATAATATGGTAAATAATTTTTGAATATCGCAGAATGTTTGTCAGTAAAAAATCTGGAAAACGAACCAGAAGCAAGACCCATAAAATATCAAATTAATAGGATTCCAGAAAATCAAATACCTAAATTAATTTTAACCAATATTTGGATTAGTTACTTAGAAACCATTCTACATTTAATAATCACTTGAAAATTAGAGGTTAAAACTAGAGCTCAATAATATTTAAACTAATCCAAATTAAGAAACTGAAACGCAAGTAAATATATAGGAACTAAAAGACCTTATTTTAAATTATCACCCAAATATAATATATAAACTAGTTCAGCTCAGCATCACAATCATGAATCATGTGGGTAGACTTAAATTAATGTTTTAGCTGCTGATTATATCCTTAGAGTGATCCTGGCTAAAAGTATGCTCTATCAAACACACACAAACACACCCTACACCAAACTTAAACACAGTCTCAGAGATATATGTTACCTTGAGCTGTGGAGATGGGTATTAGAGAAGGTGCTCTGATTTGCTCTAGATCAAACCCTCACACCTGACAGAACTGTATTCTAGTGGTAATGCACCAGAGAAACTCAGGAGGAAGCTGCCTTCTGCTCTACTGGAATCCACACTGTAAACTGAAGAAAACTACTGTAGTTATTGAGTCAATGCTTCATATTATCTTGATTGCAGATCTAGTGTATTTTATCTTTCTTCTTGACAGTATTGGACATGGAAACCCAAAGCTCCAAACAACTGAATCAAACAACACTTGAAAAGACTGTCAAACATTAAAATGTAATTTCAGTTAGAGCAAGAAAGTTTTGTTTTTCTTCTAAGCCACAAGAGGGTATCGGCAAAAAATTACTAATGCACGCTTATTCAAAGTAAGAAAACATGACTGTAACCACCATAAATTCTTGAATGAAAATGTTGAACTTAGAATTACATGGTTATCTTAAACATGTGGCTCTGTGTGCAATATCCCCGAAACCACCTCCAGAGGATCAGAGAAGCGTGCTGGATTCGGAGACATGACGGATGAGATTCAACTCTTTCCTTCGATCAGCAGAAGTCGCTTGTCTCATTCATCACTGAACACAGCAGATGAACACATTTCCCCATGATTGCAGAGTCTCTGGACAATGTGAGAATGGACAGAGGAGCTGGAAACACATGAGAATTTAAAAGAAATATTACTAGAGGGAAGATCAAGATGAAATACAGGTGGTAAAGTGTGTTCATGCAGCACAAATCTGAATGAGAGTTTAATAATGAACTGAATAAAAAATAATATATCATGTCTAATAAACATTTGCAGTCAAACACAAAGCTGTGTTTTTAAGAGAGTATTTATGGGGATTTCAGATTGTTTTGAGAAAACATCATCCAGAATGATTTTTCCCGATTTAGATGAACGCATACAACTTAAGCTTAGGATTCAGTTGGATTCCTGGTTGCACAGGTTCCCTACCCAAGAGAATAAAACAGAATCACACCAGCAAGAGAAATGGGCCCAAAGCTGTATTTTCCTGTTTTGGATACTCTTTTGGGTGAGTGTCGTCCCATGGTTTTCCAGTCAGACCATGGAAATTACAGTTTTACGCTTTTCCAGTCACTTTAGGTACATTTTCGAATCATCCTTGAGATTTGCCAAACAGTAAGTGCATTATTTCAAAACAACTTCATCAAATAGCAATACACAATGGAATACCTGCAAAAGCCAGTCTCTTGCTCAAAATCCTTAGTTCATCTCTCAAAAGTAAATATCTGTGTCAATGAACATGAAAAGTCCTTGTGTCATTGTAATCGGATAAGACAGTCAAATTGTTTAGTCATGTTGTCAATATAACAGTTTACTCTGGAGGGATAATCTGATGTAAACTATAGTAAATTTTGATGGCAAGTTACTGTATTGAACAGTATGCCATATGCTTATGTATGCTATATATCCATTTCAAAAGTACACATTTACACATTACTGTATGTGGGGTATTGACTGAAAGAGACTGGATTAATTCACAGTTACACTTTTAATAGTGCTCTGGTCAAAAAAAAAAAACTTTACAATGTCACTGTGATATAGAAAAGGAAAAGAAATATAAGGCACAAAGATGAAAATAAGTCAATTTTCAGAATAGTGTAAACTCTTGTGTTGTCCTCTGTCTATACAGTATAAAGCTTTCCAACTGAAGATCCATGGGATGAACCTTTGAGCTGTTTCAGAGAAATGGTTTTTCATTGGTTTATCATCTACATAAAGATTTATTTGCACAAGTCATCCAAATTCACACAAAAGTCTAATAATAATGTGTAAAAAATAAAAAGTGTGCTTGGCAGTTTAGACAACTAGATTAACCATTTTGCATTTAATGACTTATAACTGATAAACTAAAGACTAGATGTTTTGAGGGGGTAAGACTATTGCACAGAAAACTATATACATACACTTTGGTTATTACATGACATTAGCAACTGATAATGTAGGAAACTGCATAATCAATTGCATGAATGTACAAAAGCAATCAAACTTGTTCAAAAGAATGAGAAACTGGTTTTATGATGTGTATAAATTACTAGAAGATGTGGAGGTTGTACAAGTAGTTTTGAGAATTTCATTTTCTGATTTGAGAAATGCACCAAAGTGACTGAGAAAACTGTAAGAATAAAACATAAAATAAAAATCAAATAGTATCAGAACAGTTAGATATCACTCATTGATGTTACACCTCTCACAAGCCGTTTGTCTTTCAGTTTCATTCTCTACACATCTCTACAAAAGAAGACAATGTAGTTTTTTTTTCTTTATTTTACGTCAAGTAAACAAGTAACAGACTGCAGTGAATTCATAAGCAGTACCCAGCAAACATTGGTCCATGGAGATGTCGTAGTGGCTAGCCAAAAATAGTCAGTAGGACGGCTATAAATCGGTAGAAATATGTAACACAGAACATTTCCTAAAAATGCATTCAGATATGTTTGTAGCACGCTTATAGTTCTATGGAGTTTCATGTATAATTGTTTCTTTGACTATTAGCTACTGTAGTTCAATATTTACCCGCTTGGAATCGGTTAGTGAGAGGACGGCATTACTCCATCATGACCCTCTGTGAAATCCTTGTGGAATATGCAAAAGCTGTGCTTACACCTTGATTAATACTGCAATAAGTAATTAAAGTGCACCAAGTAGTTTTAAGAGGTTTTAAAGAGGTTGTGAATAGACGTCCACTGATGTCTTTTACACGTCTCGCAATGGTTTGTGAAAAGATGTCCAAGCAAGACTAGCAGGAAGAAAAAAAAATATACAAAGTAAATATATTCACTTTTATCTTGTTTAAAAAAAAATTATAATCACAAAAGTACCCAGTGTGCTTAGGTGATTGCAAAGCCATGCTGCAATTTAGTCATTATTTCAACCTGTTTTATGTATTTGTTGTTGTTATTTTTATGGAATCTATGCATATGTAAAACAGATATATACCCGGTCACAATTTCGGTCTGAGTTGGATGTAATTGCCAAAACGGAGTGCTAAGATGTAGACACAAAACATACTAATATATTTCCATAGACAGTAAAATAAATGGACACAGCTGACCCCATTGGAACTCAATTGGCAAGTGAACCCATTTTATGCTTTTAGCACTTCCGCTTCTGACGCGAGACTAAAACTAAGCTTGACGACGCCAGCAACCTGTCTGACAGATGTAAATCTTCTAGTATCTGCTGCAGTACAACTGCCATTGTTAATCTTGCAGAGACGGCAAGCTTGAGTGGGAGTTCTTTGGCTGGAGTGAGCAGGAGTAGGATTCTGATTAATTATTTTGTATAGTATTTTAAAATGTAATGCACACGCTCATATTAAGTCAATTGTCACGAAGTTCCCTCCGTCTGTAGTAATGCGACAGAGAGTCGAGTGGTTATGATGCAATCGTAGCCTATTTTACAAAACTGTTTCTACGGGCCATAATGTAACATAGAAGGTAATGGAGCCCTTATACATTGTCGGTATCTTTAGAAAAAATAATGAACAAATGGAGTCTTTAAAGCCTGGATGTAAAGTTATTCGCTGTCAAAGTGACGCCAAAATGAATGGGAGTCAATGGAATGCTAACGCAAGTGAAGTTCTGCTACAAGATGGCGCACACCGCCAACTTCAACTCCGGTCCGACTTCCTTCGCCTGGATATTTCGGGATATTACAAAATCAGCTGAGTAGGATAGATTATCTCGCTGAGATCTCGCTTTCTTCCGAAGTTCCTCCGGAAGTTCCGTACATTGAGCAGGTAACCACGAGGAGAGGAGAGGACTCTTGGAGGGAGAGAACACGGACTGTTTGATGCGTGGCCGAAGTTTGAATCGAGGAAGGTTGGAAATCAACAGCAGGGTTTTTGATTGAAACTGAACGAACTATATATCACCTTCGGTGAATAATCTGACATTCAGCCTATGTTGGATGGATCTGGGGGGTTGAGAAGGTTGAGGGGAATGGATGAAAATGAAGGGTAAAAAAGGGAAAAGAGATCATGAAAATCCCTCAGGAGTTGAAAAGTCTACAGATAGTGATACTGACAGACAAGTTAAGAGTAGGAAGATGGAGAACAATCCAGGAGATGAAGAATTTAAAGTGATTTTTAAAGTTAGAGATGGAAAAGGAGTTTTGACTGATTAGCCCTTTGAAGTTATCAATCGCTATAAATCCAAGAGATAGTGACATCAGACAGCGACAATGGCAAATGGAATGTTAATGATCATTTGTAAATCTTCGAGCAAAAGAAAGCCCCAAGT